>DF242319.1:0-60666 GCA_000507305.1 Breviolum minutum Mf 1.05b.01 | reverse complement strand
ATGAGACTACATTTGATGTTGGATGTTTCCGGAGCCTACTGTAGCTTTCGGGAGATTTGGAGACATGGATCATCAATTCTCGAACGTTTTTTTTCAGACTCTAAGCAGCCGATCTTTACCTGAGACATGGCAAACATCTTGCGCTTGCTCTTCTGCGTCACCCTGGCTTATGGCTCTTTGGTCGAGGAGGAAATGAACGCCTTGCTGGACGACAGCTGTGAGGGTGAGTGCACTTTGTCCTTGCTTCAGCTGCTTTGTCAAAATTGGCGCTTTCCTTTGACAATTTGATTCAGTTGGTTTCAGTTGGATTCAGTTGTGGCCCGAGTGCCATGTCAGAAGTGCTAAGTAGTAAGATGTTCTAAGTGCCTGTCAAAGAGGCATCAGTTGAATGCTACGCCATCAACAAGTGAGTCAAACAATTTGGGTCAGGTTAAGTTATGAAACAAGAGAAGTTGATCTAGATTTAGATTACTGTACATAGATTCCACTAGGTTCAGATATGGTTCAGATGGATTTAGTAGATGCAACAAGCAGGAATTGCCATTTGAGGATGAGAGGCTCTGGACAGGAGGAGGCTGACTGCACTAAATGGGCTTCGTGCCCGAGCTGCAATATGGGGATGTGTTTTGTTTTTTTGTTTTCGCCACGTGGTGTGGTACTCTTGGCATGATGGCACGATGGCAATATGTGGCACCGCCTATCAGAGACCTGGATGTTAGGTGCCCCACTGGTGCCAAGTTCTACTTGGGACAGGAGTGCAACTCTCAGGGCAAGGTGTGTGCCAGCTACTTGATTCCTTCAAGATTTCGATTCGTTGATCAGGAGAAGAGAGCATCATGTATATATATATATATATATATAGACTATATAGCATTTCAGAAGATTTTTATGGACCATGATGCGCCACTGAAGCAAGTGACCTGGATGACCAATGTTCAAGACTGTACTGTATGTTGTTCAAGCTGGTTTGAATGACTTGACATGGCTTGCCAAGGCTATGGATCTCAGAAGCGCTCATGCCTCCACTGGGTCAACTGCAAGAACTCATGCTACTGCGCCCAATGGTCCAAGCTTCTTGAAGAGGAAAGCGAAGTGAAAGAGAAGGTTTGAGGTGGCTTGAGAAGATGCGCACCGATGACACATCGGACCATCCACAATCCGTACTTAAGATGCGGGATTGATACCGTATGGCGGTGTGGCGGTGTGACATAACTCCGAACATCAATAGCACCTTATTCTGGTGAGGTTGTTTCTTCCCTGATCGTTCGGCGCATGGGAAAAAGTCGAGTCGCATCTCCTTCGCTGTCCATAGGTCATACGAACTGAAGACACCATTCAGGGATAAACTTACTTGGAAGTTCCACAGCCTTTGCAACTTTTGCTTTGCATCCAGACATTTCAGCAGATAGCTCAACTTCAGACACGCTTCTGTTTGAGTTTAAAGGCATAGCTCATACCATGTGCAGCCGCTTAAAGCTCTCGAAATCCCTCGAGAACCTTGCTGCTTATCGCACGCTCCGAAGTTCTTTGGAGAGGCTTGGTGTCTTGAAAGTCTTGACGTGATGTGTTATGAGAGATATGAGACTACATTTGATGTTGGATGTTTCCGGAGCCTACTGTAGCTTTCGGGAGATTTGGAGACATGGATCATCAATTCTCGAACGTTTTTTTTCAGACTCTAAGCATCCGTGGCTTATGGCTCTTTGGTCGAGGAGGAAATGAACGCCTTGCTGGACGACAGCTGTGAGGGTGAGTGCACTTTGTCCTTGCTTCAGCTGCTTTGTCAAAACTGGCGCTTTCCTTTGACAATATGATTCAGTTGGATTCAGTTGGTTTCAGTTGGATTCAGTTGTAGCCCGAGTGCCATGTCAGAAGTGCTAAGTAGTAAGATGTTCTAAGTGCCTGTCAAAGAGGCATCAGTTGAATGCTACGCCATCAACAAGTGAGTCAAACAATTCGGGTCAGGTTAAGTTATGAAACAAGAGAAGTTGATCTAGATTTAGATTACTGTACATAGATTCCACTAGGTTCAGATATGGTTCAGATGGATTTAGTAGATGCAACAAGCAGGAATTGCCATTTGAGGATGAGAGGCTCTGGACAGGAGGAGGCTGACTGCACTAAATGGGCTTCGTGCCCGAGCTGCAATTTGGGGATGTGCTTTGGTTTTTTGTTTTGCACCACGTGGTATTCTTGGCACGATCGCACGATGGCAATATGTGGCACCGCCTATCAGAGACCTGGATGTTAGGTGCCCCACTGGTGCCAAGTTCTACTTGGGACAGGAGTGCAACTCTCAGGGCAAGGTGTGTGCCAGCTACTTGACTCCTTTAAGATTTCGATTCGTTGATCAGGAGGACAGAGCATCATATACATATATATATATATACATATATACATAGAAGATTTTTATGGACCATGATGCGCCACTGAAGCAAGTGACCTGGATGACCAACGTTCAAGACTGTACTGTATGTTGTTCAAGCTGGTTTGAATGACTTGACATGGCTTGCCAAGGCTATGGATCTCAGAAGCGCTCATGCCTCCACTGGGTCAACTGCAAGAACTCATGCTACTGTGCCCAATGGTCCAAGCTTCTTGAAGAGGAAAGCGAAGTGAAAGAGAAGGTTTGAGGTGGCTTGAGAAGATGCGCACCGATGACACATCGGACCATCCACAATCCGTACTTAAGATACGGGATTGATACCGTGTGGCGGTGTGGCGGTGTGACATAACTCCGAGCTCTGAACATCAATAGCACCTTTGTGGTGAGGTTGTTTCTTCCCTGATCGTTCGGCGCATGGGAAAAAGTCGAGTCGCATCTCTCCGCTGTCCATACGTCATACGAACTGAAGACACCATTCAGGGATATTCAGGGAACATAGGAAAAGATCAGAGCACCATAGAGCACCATAGAACATTGAACACCCAGCACTGCACAGAAACTTACTTGGAAGTTCCACAGCCTTTGCAACTTTTGCTTTGCATCCAGACATTTCAGCAGATAGCTCAACTTCAGACACGCTTCTGTTTGAGTTTAAAGACATAGCTCATACCATGTGCAGCCGCTTAAAGCTCTCGAAATCCCTCGAGAACCTTGCTGCTTATCGCACGCTCCGAAGTTTTTTGGAGAGGCTTGGTGTCTTGAAAGTCTTGACGTGACGTGTTATGAGAGATACGAGACTACATTTGATGTTGGATGTTTCCGGAGCCTACTGTAGCTTTCGGAAGATTTGGAGACATGTATCGTCATTTCTTGAAAGTACCTTTTTCACACTCTTAGTTGCTGATCTTTACCTGAGACATGGCAAACATCTTGCGTTTGCTCTTCTGCGTCACCGTGGCTTATGGCGCTTTGGTCGAGGAGGAAATGAACGCCTTGCTGGACGACAGCTGTGAGGGTGAGTGCACTTTGTCCTTGCTTCAGCTGCTTTGTCAAAACTGGCGCTTTCCTTTGACAATATGATTCAGTTGGATTCAGTTGGTTTCAGTTGGATTCAGTTGTGGCCCGAGTGCCATGTCGGAGGTGCTAGCTGCAAAGTAGTTCTCAGTGCCTGTCAGAGAGGCATCAGCGGAATGCTACGCCATCAACAAGTGCGTCGAACAGTTTGGGTCAGGTTAAGTTATGAAACAAGAGAAGTTGATCTAGATTTAGATTACTGTACATAGATTCCACTAGGTTCAGATATGGTTCAGATGGATTTAGTAGATGCAACAAGCAGGAATTGCCATTTGAGGATGAGAGGCTCTGGACAGGAGGAGGCTGACTGCACTAAATGGGCTTCGTGCCCGAGCTGCAATATGGGGATGTGCTTTGTTTTTTTGTTTTCGCCACGTGGTACTCTTGGCATGATGGCACGATGGCAATATGTGGCACCGCCTATCAGAGACCTGGATGTTAGGTGCCCCACTGGTGCCAAGTTCTACTTGGGACAGGAGTGCAACTCTCAGGGCAAGGTGTGTGCCAGCTACTTGACTCCTTTAAGATTTCGATTCGTTGATCAGGAGGACAGAGCATCATATACATATATATATATACATAGACTTTCAGAAGATTTTTATGGACCATGATGCGCCACTGAAGCAAGTGACCTGAATGACCAACGTTCAAGACTGTACTGTATGTTGTTCAAGCTGGTTTGAATGACTTGATATAGCTTGCCAAGGCTATGGATCTCAGAAGCGCTCATGCCTCCACTGGGTCAACTGCAAGAACTCATGCTATTGCGCCCAATGGTCCAAGCTTCTTGAAGAGGGAAGCGAAGTGAAAGAGAAGGTTTGAGGTGGCTTGAGAAGATGCGCACCGATGACACATCGGACCATCCACGATCCGTACAAAAGATACAGATTATGGCGGTGTGGCGGTGTGACATAGCTCCGAACATCAAAAGCACCTTTGTGGTGAGGTTGTTTCTTCCCTGATCGTTCGGCGCATGGGAAAAAGTCGAGTCGCATCTCTCCGCTGTCCATACGTCATACGAACTGAAGACACCATTCAGGGATATTCAGGGAACATCGGAAAAGATCAGAGCACCATGGAGCACCATAGAACATAGAACACTCAGCACTGCACAGAAACGTACTTGGAAGTTCCACAGCCTTTGCAACTTTTGCTTTGCATCCACAAGTTTCAGCAGATAGCTCAACTTCAGACACGCTTCTGTCTGAGTTTAAAGACATAGTTCATACCATGTGCAGCCGCTTAAAGCTCTCGAAATCCCTCGAGAACCTTGCTGCTTATCGCACGCTCCGAAGTTCTCTCGAGAGGCTTGGCGTCTTGAAAGTCTTGACGTGATGTGTTCTGAGAGATATGAGACTACATTTGATGTTGGATGTTTCCGGAGCCTACTGTAGCTTTCGGAAGATTTGGAGACATGTATCGTCATTTCTTGAAAGTACCTTTTTCACACTCTTAGTTGCTGATCTTTACCTGAGACATGGCAAACATCTTGCGTTTGCTCTTCTGCGTCACCGTGGCTTATGGCGCTTTGGTCGAGGAGGAAATGAACGCCTTGCTGGACGACAGCTGTGAGGGTGAGTGCACTTTGTCCTTGCTTCAGCTGCTTTGTCAAAACTGGCGCTTTCTTTTGACAATTTGATTCAGTTGGTTTGAGTTGGTTTCAGTTGTGGCCCGAGTGCCATGTCAGAGGTGCTAGCTGCTAAGTAGTTCTAAGTGCCTGTCAAAGAGGCGTCAGTCAGTTGAATGCTACGCTATCAGCAAGTGCGTCGAACAGTTTAGGTCAGGTTAAGTTATGAAACGGGAGAAGTTGATCTAGATTTAGATTACTGTACATAGATTCCACTAGGTTCAGGTATGGATCAGATGGATTTAGTAGATGCAACAAGCAGGAATTGCCATTTGAGGATGAGAGGCTCTGGACAGGAGGAGGCTGACTGCACTAAATGGGCTTCGTGCCCGAGCTGCAATTTGGGGATGTGTTTTGTCTTTTTTTGTTTTGGCCACGTGGTACTCTTGGCATGATGGCACGATGGCAATATGTGGCACCGCCTATCAGAGACCTGGATGTTAGGTGCCCCACTGGTGCCAAGTTCTACTTGGGACAGGAGTGCAACTCTCAGGGCAAGGTGTGTGCCAGCTACTTGACTCCTTTAAGATTTCGATTCGTTGATCAGGAGGACAGAGCATCATATACATATATATATATATACATAGACTTTCAGAAGATTTTTATGGACCATGATGCGCCACTGAAGCAAGTGACCTGAATGACCAACGTTCAAGACTGTACTGTATGTTGTTCAAGCTGGTTTGAATGACTTGAAATGGCTTGCCAAGGCTATGGATCTCAGAAGCGCTCATGCCTCCACTGGGTCAACTGCAAGAACTCATGCTATTGCGCCCAATGGTCCAAGCTTCTTGAAGAGGGAAGCGAAGTGAAAGAGAAGGTTTGAGGTGGCTTGAGAAGATGCGCACCGATGACACGGACCATCCACGATCCGTACAAAAGATACAGATTATGGCGGTGTGGCGGTGTGACATAGCTCCGAACATCAATAGCACCTTTGTGGTGAGGTTGTTTCTTCCCTGATCGTTCGGCGCATGGGAAAAAGTCGAGTCGCATCTCTCCGCTGTCCATACGTCATACGAACTGAAGACACCATTCAGGGATATTCAGGGAACATCGGAAAAGATCAGAGCACCATGGAGCACCATAGAACATAGAACACCCAGCACTGCACAGAAACGTACTTGGAAGTTCCACAGCCTTTGCAACTTTTGCTTTGCATCCACAAGTTTCAGCAGATAGCTCAACTTCAGACACGCTTCTGTCTGAGTTTAAAGACATAGTTCATACCATGTGCAGCCGCTTAAAGCTCTCGAAATCCCTCGAGAACCTTGCTGCTTATCGGACGCTCCAAAGTTCTTTCGAGAGGCTTGGCGTCTTGAAAATCTTGACGTGATGTGTTCTGAGAGATATGAGGCTACATTTGATGTTGGATGTTTCCGGAGCCTACTGGCCTAATGTAGCTTTCGGGAGATTTGGAGACATGGATCATCATTTCTCGATTTTTTTTCAACTTAACCTCGAGACCCGCCCGATCACATCTTCATTGATTTCACAAATATGAATCAAAGGATTTAAGAAATTCCTGGCAGTGGGGTTTCTCAAAACCCTGAACAGATCTAGTGCTTCATGTTTCCAAGGATGGACCTTGTAAACTTGTAAACCATTGCAAATACCAAGCATACCCATTCAGAAAAAAAACTCTTGTGTGTAAAGTTGTATCGCTCAAGTCCTTTCTAGTAACAAAGGATTTTCGACACCATTTTCGGTTGTATTGATCCAACCCAGCTTCTCAAACGTTCGAACGTGATAACTTTCAGGATGGGGTCCCATATGATCCGGTTGTGGGATCAGCAAGCGCTTGCTAAGCTCCCTGCCCTGGCGGGATTAATCATACAGCCACTTCACCTTCCCAACATCACGAGCCGCTTCTTTCGATATGGGTGTTTCCAAAAATGGATGGTTTATAATGGAAAACCCTATTGAAATGGATGATTTGGGGGTACCACGTTTTTTGGAAACACCCATATTGAAACATGGGTTTGTTCACAAGTTTGTACAATTCATCCTTTGGAGAACGATTTGGACAGTGGTGAGTTTTTTGAAGGTGGATGCGCATCAAAAGTGTCCAAAAGGAACGGATGAGAATCGGAATGCTATTTCCATCAGCTGAATCTTCATCATGGAAGTACCCCAATAAAATGCACATGTTGAAACAGCCCCGTCTTCAACGTATGGAAAATTCATCTCTTCAGTGCATCGGCTGTGAGTTTCAAGGTCCATGAGAGAAGATAGTCTCCTACCAGCGATCTCTTCAGGCAAGCCCGCTGCACCTGCAAGGCATTCATGGCAGTAAGGAATATCAGTGGTTCTTCCCATCCTGGTGTACCACCTTGAGAAATTTGAAAGAAAGTGGTGAAATTTGAAATCTGATATATGCACACTTGGGTGAGGAGCCGGTTTCCGACTTGTGAGCGAGGCCACTGCGGTTCAACTTTTTCAAGCCCCTTTCCGAATGCATTTGGGGCACCATTTTTTAAAGGTCTCTAACCATCCAAAGAATGCTCATGGGTACCTCCAAAGAACTTGTATATAATTTGTTCTTCCATTCGAGTGCCACGATGCTGGAACTCCATTTTTTTCAATGCTTTGACAAAGCAAGATGGATGATCCAGAAGGCTGCTCCACTAGGTACATCGAGTCCAGTACCAGAACTAGGACTCTCCAAGAAGCATGGTCCTTCCAGTCAATGAATTTTTCAGGTTCCTCTAGAGGCTGGGATCGGTAGTATATAATCACCCAATTGGCAGACACAGAGTCGTCTTGAGGTAACTTTTTGTGGGTGTTGTTCATGTTCAACATAGTTCCATCTGCTTCCATGCTCGCAAGAGCTCGGGACTTCTCCAATTTGCAAAGAACAACAATGCAAGGTAGCTTCAGTTTCTTGTTGTTGCATTGTTGTTTGTGTTTTTGTTTTTTTCAGGGAAGTCGGTGTGCAAGTCTGGATGGAGGACTCTTTAAGTGTTTTTTACATGTATGACCCAGCAATCTGGAATTTGGCCAAAGCACAGAAAAAAACGATTTCGGCGCCTTTTGGTTGGGCTTTGCGCTTCTTGTTGCGAGATCGAATTTGTTGCGTGCATTCAGGCACTCAACGATGGATATAAGTTGGATGTTCTGTGGCGGTTTTTGCAGACTGATTTGGAATTTTGTGTAGTACCTTGCTATTGTACAATGCTTTTGGGTTTCTCTTACACAGTTCAATGGCCACATGGCAACTTTGAAACCCTTCATTTTTGGGTCACTGGAATTTTACAAATTTTGTTTTCCACTCTTTCATTGTGGACCATATGATTTTGCCGGTGTCATTTTTGGTCCTTAACCTCTATTTGAACAAGTTGGACATACTTTTAGACGAGGAGCTCTTAAGTTGCTAGCTTCTTTCATTTGGAATCAAATCGTCTCCTACATTGCTACAAATTGAAAAAAATCAACCCGATATATTTTTCACAGGCTGAAAGTTGAAAGTTGCAACCCCCAAATCCTTGCAAGGCTGTCAACCAGTTCTTGGAGGATCACCTCACGTAGTCAGGGATTAATGATCATGGTTTTGTTAGTCCCCGAAGTAGGGTTGTTCCCCTTCCAGATGGTCTAAAGCTACGTCAGATTGTTTTTTTTGGTGACATGAGGATAGCCCGGAGGTGTGTTTCAGATATTGTTCGTATGCAGATCTTTCATACAGCAACCCAATGGGGCCACCAAGTACTTGCTGTTTGTCACATACCAAAGACTTGAAGATACTGACTTACTTCCTGTTCAAAGTTTGATGTTGCATGGGTGGGTCTTGTAGCATCTTTGCATCTTCTGCAGATATTTGCCGCTTAGAAAACTCCGGTTTTATCTCTTTTTTTTTTCGCGTCGTTTCCATGGCGCCCTCGTGGACCTCGTGTTTTTTGGCACTCCTGCTGGTTTGGCCATGCATGGCGGCCGTTGATTTACGGATGCCACCGATAACCCAGCCAAGGGGGAACTTGGTGAACATCTCCATGTATTTTTCAGACCTCAAAACCTTTGATGAGGCCAATGAAAAGTTGACAGTGTATGCCATAATATCCATGAACTGGAACGATGATCGCTGGCATGCCGCTTCTTTGCAAAAAGCTTATGATGATTGCGCGTTGCAGAGCTGCAGTGCAGAGGAACAGGAAAAAGCTGTCGGTGAGGCAATCGGGAATTTGGAAGGCATCGTGTTTGGCCAGACTGCAGCAGCTTTTTTTGAGGCCACACGAGTCTATTCTCAATTTCTTGGTATGACTGTGTCTGGCACTTATTGGACACCCATCCCAACGGATCTGTTCCTGAAGACCTCTGATAACCCTTTAGGCAAGACGGATTTTGATCCATTGATCTATATGCTAAACGGCACAACCAACATTGAAGCACTTTGGGTAGACCGTAGGGCTACGACCTTTGACGTGACCTTGTCCTATGAACATTTTCCCTTTGATGAACAAGTCTTGGATTTATGTGTGAACTTTGACTATTTCACCACGCCCAAATTCAATGCCTGGCCAGTGCACTATGAATTTAGTGAAATGTCCGAGCGCTGGGACATGGCCTCGGACTTATCATCCATTGTCTCGGCGAAGTTTATGAAGGCCATGGAAGGGAAAGGTTTCTTCGTGCAAGCAATCGAAGTCAAAGAACGTGTGGGTGCCTTGATTGGCAGCAAAATTTGCATAGAAGTTACCGTGGTGCGACGTATCACCATCTTGCTCTTGCGTTTTTTCTTGCCACTGAGTTTTTTGCTCTTCATCCCTTTTGCTGGTTTCTTCATTCCCATTGAGATGGTTATGCCTCGAGTGGCTACAGGCTTCATTTCCTTCTTGTCTTTACAGGTCTTTAGAACGATGGCTTATGCACTGGTCCCAAAACCATCATCTTCACTTCTATGGATGGATGTGGCGATGTTTTCGGTGACTGTCATCATGTTTGCAAGCGTTTTGGAAAATGTACTGGCGCAAGCCATACGGGCCAATGTGTCTAGCCAAGCTGCACGTTTTGTGGATAATCTCTCACGTGCAACCTTTCCACTTACTGCTTTGGTGATTTTGCATTTGCTTTTTATTATGGGAGCTGCTCGGGTGAGTGCACAAGCAAATATGGGGGTATGCTTTAGCTTGTTAACGCTTTGGCTTCTTGCTTTCTGCATTGCCGTCTTGGTGTATATCAGATGCTTACCTCAAAAACTGATGCAGACACTTGTCAAACGGGTCTCTCGTGCAGAGTTTGGCCACAATAATTCTGGATCTTTGGACCAAAAAGAACTTCTCATCGTCTTCAAGGTTTTTGATGACAATGGCACCGGCCATATCACTGCCGACAAGGTCTTTCAGAAGCTGCAGGCACATGGTTTATCTTTGCCCAAAGATCATGAACAGCATTTCAAGGAGAATTTAGGA
Organism: Breviolum minutum Mf 1.05b.01; assembly: GCA_000507305.1. Lineage (NCBI taxonomy): Eukaryota > Dinophyceae > Suessiales > Symbiodiniaceae > Breviolum > Breviolum minutum. The sequence continues at coordinate 50,177 of DF242319.1, read as the reverse complement.
AGTGTTTTCCATCAGCATGGCATCAAAGAGACCTTGGATTTGAAAAATTTTGGTCAACATTTTGGTGAGCTCTTTCAGTTTAAAGAACTGGCTCCAGATTTGGAGGATGAAGAGATAATGGAGGTCCTTCCACGTGAGGGTTCCGTCGTTTTGCCGGACCCGACAGATGAGAGCATGAGGCATCCATGTGAGGTAATACCAGAGCGGGAGTGACAACCTGCAAAGCAGGGAAATTTGTCAAACTCCTTGTATTCCATGAATTTGACAACAAAAAAACACCAAGAAACCTCTGCATGTTGTGAAAAAAGCTCAGAGGCTCCCTTCATTGGAAATGATTCAGGGGCCCATCAAGAGAGGAGCAGTGAGCATATGAAGGAGAGTGGTTGGTGGAGGATTGGAGGATGGATATCACGTGATTGCCTTTTTTCGATCTTTTCATCAAACACCAGTGGTCACACGTCATGGGAATCATCCTCATGAATTGCAACCTGCCTGGCGTGCAAGCACTCATATTCTCATTTCAAAAAATGCAGGTAAATAAGGGGGTATCCTTAGCGTCATCATTTTATAGAACAAATATCCCGCATCCCTCATGAGCCAAGCATTCTCAGAATTCTTCTATCCAAGACTCGGAATTGTTTCCTGTCAGGGCTGGAACCCCCCGAGGAACTCAGAATCATCAATTTGCATCAATGTTTGGCTCAAATTGCAGTAGTGGTTTCTTAAGAAGGAGTGACATAAAATGAATTCTTATTCATTCCAGGCGAATTTCTAAGCTTTTCACCCTTGCAAGTTTCAAGAGAACAAGTTGGATGCGAGCCAACATTCTTGTGATAGAATATCTCAGAGAGTATGGCATCCAAACAGAGCATTTTTTAAGTATTTGCTGCCCACGCAGGTCCTTCTAAACCCCAAAATGAAGAGTTCTCCAAGTTCTTCTCCTTTCATGATTTTCACCACCTTTGGGCCTTCTGAAAATCTAAACTTTCACAACAGGCGATTTTTTTCTGATCAACAAGAGCTTGCCAGCTGCTTTTTCGCATTTTGCCATCATGGATGGCTATCAGGACCTGTTAGAGAAGTTTTTTTTGTCTCACCAGGGGTTGAACAGTCGTAATATTTTGTTAGTTATCCTCATTTGGACCCCAATTCCGGTTCGCTACATCCAAATTTGCCATGAAATCCATAAATCCAGTGTTTTTTTGTCGTGAACTTTGTTAAATCAGACCTGTTAACCAGCTTTTGGCTGACTGAAATCTCCAAGGAGTTCCTCCTGTCAGTTAGAAGAGATATCAACTGTCATGACCTCAAGTGCCTGTTGTGATGATTCTATGACTGAAGGTTTTTTTTGTTAAGGTCTGTCTGAATTGAAAATCATGCATATGTATATATATACACATTGTAGAATTGAACAATTAAGAAATTATGGTAAAGGACATGTTAAGAGTGTACATAAATGGAGCAGATGTTTTTGAAGTCATTTTGAATCCACCAAAACTTCGCCACCTTTTCTCGGATGGCAATGAGTCATCATCTCGGGGAGTTCCGTGTTGGTGACCACTGACCCAAGCAGTGCTTGGAACCCAGGCTTGTGTGATAATGACCGAGCAGTCCGACGGGGTGCAGTCGTAAAATTGGTTTGGGAGCCCCAGATGGAACTATTGTTGGAGTTGATGGTTGACTAAGAATTTTTGAAGTGTGGGTTGTTAGAAGTGTTAAAAAAAGTAAGGCGTCCAGTGATGGCCCGAGGGCTTTTTTTAAAGGTTTTTCTTTGCATATGGTGTATATAGTGTATATTAGTATTACAGATGACTTGATACTAAGTGAACATGATGATGCCACCTGGATGAACATGGGTAGGTTGCTCCCCCCCCGCGACCTGGGCTGTTCAACCCGGAACCCAGGAGAAAGCTCTGCTTTCTGGTGGTGGCCTCGGATGGTGCATGAGATAGCAATTGAACAGGAACATCTCATCGTTTTTGTGGTTTTTCATCAACATTTGCAAGGCAGTTATCTGTAAATAGAAACTGTATAATTAGAAATGTATATTACTTACATAATACCAGTATCATTTATGCATAGTCATATATATATATATATATATATATATATAGTNGTCAAGCATAGTCATATATATATATATATATATATATATATAGTGAGAACACTTACCCCCTGCCTAAAATGCTGCTCTTCTGCTCAAGATATATTGATTTGAGGGAAATGTTTGTTCTTGGGATGCCGACCCAGGTGGGAAGACCCAGGTGGCTCCAGCCTATCTTCAGCGACTTTTTTTGGAGGAACTTCACAAGCCTTTGTTCCGTATGTCCCTTGGTTGAAGGGTTTTGGGACGAAAAAAAGAAACAGGAGAAAAAACAAAGCGGAAGGGGGGGGAGTCTTTGAAGAACGAAATGGAGTCCACAAGCTGATTTTGAGCCATCCAAGTTGGAAATGAGCTTCTGGATGAATGGTATGAATGCTATCCACTTTATTGTCGGTTATTCTTCCCTTCAAGTCTTCATTGTGTCATTGTGAAGGATAAAAAAGTACATACTGTTCAGCACGTGCGGTTCACATGAAGGTTATATACCAAAAATTACTGTTGATGGTTCAGAAATCCCAAGGCCAACCACCTGACATGCATGAAACTCTGCAAATAGTGGGATGATTGCAGTATCAACTGGTTACCCGGATTTGTGAACCGTCAACACTATCACCAAGGCAAATTTGATAAACCTATCCCAAGGATCTGCAATATGGATCTAAGAATCCACCGACCGGATCTGGGATTGAAGGTTGATTGAGTTGTTACATGTCGGGAGCAAAGGTAACGCAATCATGGATTTTGACTTGAAGAATTCTTTAAATTGTGATTGCAAAAACATTTTTTTCTCAAATTGGTTCGATGAAGCTAAATTTCAATAGATATTTTTTGCAAAGTGTAAGTGTCGGAATGTCCACCGGCATTCTTTGGGCCGACAGGTTCGCGGATCAGGGTGAAAAATGCCGAGAAGTGTCACTCTCCATGACCTTGCGCTTTTCGGACTTGCTCCCAGTACAGGAGGTGGAGAATGTCCTTCCGTCAGATGCTGAGATTTGGCCAATTGTCTCGGGTTTTGGTGATGTATTTGAGCTTGAATTTGGATGAGGTTGATGCAAGAAATCCTGCGATCACCACCTAGGATGGTGCGAAAACCTTGCAAATATTGGGATAAAAACTACCGACCTCAACTGGTGAACTTACCGGATTTCTGAACCATCAATAGTATGAGAAGCTCCATGGATATGTCATTTTCGCTGATGTTTTTCAAATCCAAGGCTGCTACTGGCTGCACTTCTAGGCAGATTTCGAAGTTGAGAGCCCAAAGCCGTTTTTCCGTGTTTGGTTGGTCAAGGTATTTTCAGAGTTTGTGAGTGAGTGACAGTTGGACATGGAAAAATGCTTGCGAGATTCGGGGGCCCGTGGCCACCTATAAAAGATGCCGAAGCGGAAGCCGAAGAAATGAAGGTTTTTTTCGAACGCAGATGTGAGATGATTGTTGTTCTGAAAAAAATGACCTCACAAGCAGAGTTTTTGCTCCAAAAATTGGATTGTTGACGTAGATGGAATTCCTGTTCTTGTTGTTTCCAAGTTCTATCTTCATTTACTAGAAGACTACAGTTTATAGCCCCCTTTTGTGTAATGTGATACATTGAGACGGGTCTATGGTTCTACCTTTTTTTCACACCCCCCAAAAAAAGGCCGCCGAAAACGCAAGACTTTAGGTTGACAATCCAGTCCAGAGTTTCTTCCATTCTCACAAAAGTTATAGAATCTACTGGATTTATAGGATCTATAAATAGTTCTATAGCTGTTTGATTCTGTCTATCCATCAAGAAATCTATCTATGCACGACACTGTGTACCTATTTATCTATCCATCCACCTGTGTTGTCTACCTATCTATCGATCTCTCTATGTATGAAACACAAAGCATATAGTAGCATCAGATCATTACGCTCACTCATCATGAGTCATGTTCCCAATTTAGCCATGAAAAAAGATGCTAAATCCCATCCAATAAAAGGCTGGTTGTTAAATTAAGAAAGGTCATCATGGGAATAGAAGAATGAGCAAAAGTTACCATCATGAATTTCCCTTAGATCAATACGGAAAGATGGATCGATTTTTCATCAAGATGAACAATATTTTTATGAAATGAAGCAATGCACCATCATGAATTTCCCTTAGATAAATGCAATCAACCCAAAGATGGGGTTGATCCCATTGACTCACTTGGAGGGTCACGGTTTCTGGCCGGTTTCTGGCCGGTTGGGGCCCCATTTTATTAGGTCAACCCTTCCCTGAACAGAGTGAAGAGCTACGTTTGGAGGCCATCATGATGGGTGGATGCAAGCAACGTTTTTTTAAATATAACAGTAATGGATCCTAATGGCTGCAAAATGAAGTAGGAGTGGTGTATATGTATATAATATTATATTATATCATACATGACCTAAGAATTTATCCTATAGACTCGCGTTCCTGGTAAGAGCAGGATGGCCCCTCCTCAGCTAGGATGGGTTCCACACACCGGAGGCACTCAGGGTGCTGAGCCATCTCTTCGATGTGTGCAAGGCCGGAAAAATTCCAACAAGGTGTCATAGTTTCACAAGTCTTTAGCGGTTGTAAGATTTGACTTACCCTCCCTGAAACTACCAGCGAGTTTACACCTGAAAATGGATGGTTGGAAGACGATCCTTTCCTTTTAGGGCCCAACCTATTCTCAGGTGCTATGGTAGTTTTGGGGAGGGTACCACATATCTTCGTTTTTTTTGTTGAGCATGCTGTTTACATGTCACACTGCCACAGACACAAATTCCCATGAACTGGAGGGAAGTACAAGAATTTCATCTTGGCTTGCCAGTCACAGAAGCCAAGTTCACACTCCAGGCATTCAAACACGGATCCAGAAATACAAGCCACAAACACTGATACCAAAACGCGTACATTAACCTTAAATACCCTCCTGGGAAGGATCACATATGCCCCTTTTTAAGCTGGCATTTTTGACGACTCCATGATTTTCCGGCTGAAACCCAATTTGGTGGGATATGGTTGTTCGTTTCCTGGAGGGTTTCCTGGATGCAGGAGAAGCTCAATCCCTTTGCCAGCGACATTTTGGATGCCCTGTCGAAGGCATGCTGACTTGACTTGTTTTGTGATCCCTAATGTATCGGTAGGAAGGTCTCACAGTTCCAGATGTGAATCTAAATGTCTAAATCCACTGAACAAAAATTGGGGTGAATTCCAAGCACATATTGGAAGCCATATCTTTCAGGAGACATACCAATTGTATAGCTTAGAAGCCCAGCTACCAACCACCTCAAGGATCAATGCTATTCCGAGTTTCCGACACGGGGAAACCGTGTCCCAGGCCTTGACAGATAGCTGTCCAGATGCCAAAAAGGAGTGCTGCGAGATCACCAAAAAGGCCTGGACACCCGTGTCAGAGAATGGAACTTACACACTCACATATCATGATTTGATAGAGATTCAATGGTTTTTCTTTTGAAACAATGATGATGATGATGATCATGATGATGATGATGATCATGATGATGATGATCATGATGATGATGATGATGATGATGATGATGATGATGATGATGATGATGATGATGATGATGATGATGATGATGATGATGATGTCATGATGCCCATGATGTAATGGAATCATACACAAGGATGTAATGATTCCATCAAATCCAATGTAGCATCCAAACCAAGTCTCTCTAATCAAAGACCCGGGACCCGGTGCCAGGTGAGCCAATACTTTGATGCGGAACGGGTAAGCAGAGCTGCCAATCCTTTGGTTTGGGGGCCTTGTTTTTGGGAGATAAAGAACACACACCTCATGATGATATAACTCATTATAGCGATGGTTATATATATATAATTCCATAAATTACCTATTCTATATTTAACTGGACAATCACTGACTGAAAAACACAAATTGTTTGTTTCGAAGATTTTGTTCCTAAGTGGAATGTTTCATCATTTTGTAGTTGTTTTGCTTTTGCAACTCGACCGGACCGTGGGGTGTTTTTTTCAGGTTGGATCCTTGCTCGCGAACTTGAAGCATCAGCAATGGAAGGTTCGGATGGGTTCCATTTTATCAGGCGTTTTTTTTATAGGTTTTTTTTAGCCTGGAAAAAATGCCATTGAAGAAGGTAACACAAGTTATGTTTGCTTCTTTGTTGTGTTATGTTTTTCGTTCTTGTTTGTTGTCTCTTTTCACTTGAGGATGGAAAGGTTATGCCAAGGTATCGTATCGTTTCGCGAGCCGCGCAGGTGCGACGAGCCACGTTGGAAAGCATTGGAGCGCTTCTGTTACAAGAGGCCACCATGATGGACCATATGGAGGCGGATGCTGCTATTGATGGTTGGTCATGTTGGAGCAGGGTGATCCCAATAGGTAAAACCCAATGTGTAAAAGATCTGACCTGTTGCCTAAACCCAATGTGTAAACAATCTATTCATTTGTTTTGAAGGGATCCTAGTTAAACATTCACTATGCGCTGGTTTTCCAGTGTTTAGGCAGGATCCCAAGTGAAATAGTTTTGACAATAACTTTGGTGTTTTTCAATAGTTACTGATAAAGTGTCTTTAAAATGAAACAATCTAAGTGGCTCATGTGAATGAGATTGCAGATTCTCCTTTTGTCTTTTTTGGCTGAGCAAAAAATAGATACAACGTTGCGAGTGTTTCATGTGAGTGCTCACTTGTAAAATTGTGAGAGGATGTGCTCCCACATTTGAACGCCTTGCTCAACGACAGGAGCTGTCCTTAGTTTTTTTTTAAAATGAGACCTGATCACCGGTGTCGAGTTTTTTGTGGAAACCCGGGATTCGAATCTGGCAAAAACAAGGGCAAGGAAGCTGATTCGGGGTGTTTTTTTTTAGTCCAAAGTGACGAAAATATGACAGAGTCACTAAGGACGCCTGGCGTCAGACAGAGTTTGGCTGAAACTTTGGAAAGGCCAAAAGGGTAGTTTTTTTTTTCATGAATTTGATGGATGGAAATATGGAAGGGTGAAGGGTCATCCAACAAAGGCATGTAACTACTGTGGTGTTGTTGTTTAGCTAAAGGATGTAGATGTCTAGCAATGATGATTGTTTTGCTTGTGGAGCACCTGTACAGGTGGCTGATCAAAGGTTTGAGTTTTCGAGTGCTACCAGCAAGCAATAACTTTGATGACGATGGGCTGCGAACTCAGTCACGACGTAGTGCTGCAAAATCCTGCAGATTGCTTGACACATCATTTGATTGAAATGCTTGCAATCATGCTTCGTCTCCCGCTTGCGGATAAAAATTTACCTTCCCCACGTAGGGTCGGAACCTTGGGATCCATAAGCAAAACCACTTGGGATTTTGTTGGTTAAAACTCTGCAGCTCCCTTCCCGGAAGAAGATCCATCCAACTTCCGTCGTAAAGCTGAGGCCGGAAGGTTTCGAAAAGTTCGAGTCGCGGTTGTTGATCTTGCTTTTAGGCCACCGAGAATCGAGTTCAGGGTGGTAAGGTTGTTGTGAGATTCACGTTTTTTTTTTTTTTCGTGATCTTTCCATTTTTTTTTGGATTGGGAAAAATTCAATGTTTTTTTTTTTCTAAAAAGGGACCCGAAAAGAACACCACGAGTCGTGATTTGTTGCGGTTGGGGGGAAGTCCCTGATTTTGAAAGTCCTGAAGCATATCAATAATACCTGGAAAACAGCCCAAGCGCTGGAAAAACTTCCATCAACTTGAACAAACCAAGATGAAGGAATCCAGGAATCCCTATGACCTGCCAGGTGTGGCTGCAGACGAAGAGGCCGAACAGGCGTTTCTGGGACGTCCGGGGGATATGAAATCTAAGCTGGGAGAAATCTGAGAGATGTTGTTGTAAGAGATGTGATAAGTTCTGGTTGAGAATATAGAATGTTCAGAAAAAAATGATTTCAGAATCAATAAGAATCAATATGCTTGCTCACAAAATAGTAGCAAAAGATGCAAAAGGTTTGAGATGTGCATTGTACCAAAAGTCATTTTGTACTTCTCTTTTCCACTCAGAAAGACATTTTGGCACAGCTTCAGAGCCCCTTCAGCAGCAGAAGCAACTAAGCTTTCCCCCACCTTCGAAAAACATCAGTTGATGAAAAAATCACCTGATATTTTCTTGGAGGCTTCAAAGTTTCATGATAGATGGTCCATCGATGGCGACATATATCACCCACCTGTGGATGTAGAAATTTCTCCAACTTTCGACCTTCCAAACGACGGGGAAAAACAAAAAATCCATCCGTTGGGATGGAGCTGATGGAGCTGACGATTTGCGGCCTTGCTGGGGATGTGATTTGTGTGGTCAGTGGATGCCTGGAAAAAGTCTCTGACCTCAAGGTATGGGTTCGAACGAAAAAATGCTGTGGATATATTTTTTTCTTATCTATGTGTATATATATATAATATATGTATATATATATATATATTGTGGTCATACATTGCATATGGGGGAATATTTGGGGACCGAACTGCTAGGGTACTCTCCCAGCAGTACCCACGTTTGATGTTGAAGTGTACATAAGTTTTCTTCGGAAACTGGGGTGGTTTTAAGAAGACCTTTGTGGTGGTAATTTCAGTCACCACGTTTTTTTGGTCTAAATGTTTGTTACAGTTTTTTCTCAAAAAATCAAGACATGGTTTTGAGTCGGAATTGGTGGGATTGAGGCTGGTTGTGTGCTTTGCCATCATCATATTTTTTCTTGGAAAAATATCATGGCAACACCATTTGTTTTACTGTCAACTGTACCCGTACCGGACCCGCAGATGGTAACCGTTCCGCAACCTCTGGAGATTTTTCAACGCAAGAAAATCATTAATGATTTGAGCAACTCAGATACCAAAATAAAACTTTGGAAACAACCTTTTCGACTGGACCATCATTCTCGGAGGAAGTGAGTTTTTCGTATAACTAGTTGGAGGTTTCAAATATTTTTTTATTTTCACCCCTACCTGGAGAAATGATAGAATTTGACGAATCTTTTTGAAATGGGTTGAAACCAGCAACTAGGTATTGCAACCTTAGTGGTTCAACCTTCTCCAAGCGAAACGTCGCTATTGCTTAGCTCAGCTATCGCGGATTTTTTCAGGAGGAGATCCATCGCGTGTCGAAGATCTCCCCGAAGTTGCAAAAATTGCTGGTGGGTGGTACTATTCTGAACAATCTGGACCGCTTGGTCGATGTCTTGGAAGGTGTCAAGGCGCGCCAACATCCCCAAGTCCAGAAGCCTCAGATTTTTTTTTTACAGCATTCCGTTCAATTGGATGATGTTTGATTTTCAACAAGAAGATCCAACAATCATCTGCCCTGTTTTTGTGAGTTTGTAAGAAATGACAAGAATCCAACCCAACCAATAAGAAAGCAATTTATATCCCAAGATAAAGATGGCCATGATCCACGGTTTCTTACCTTTCACCCCAAAATTTCGCACTTCAAGAGCCGGAAATCAATTTCCATTTGCCTGGCAGGAACTTCAACTGATCCGTACGGACAAATGGGCGGAAGAGGTGCAACGTGACTGGCGAAGGTTGCGTAAAGCGTCCGAAGCGGTGCGCAACGATCCTGACTTGGTGGCTGCCTGTATCGATGTGAGCCGTGGGGAAGCCATCAAATTTGCTGGAGAGGTGGGTGTTGGGGAAGGTTTTGCCTGGTGTTTGGTTGAGAGTTGGGAAGAGTTGGTGGGAAGTGGGTGGGAAAGAGGCATTTGTAAGGATGAAGATGAAGATGTAGACATGTAGACTTACAATCATGGCTAGTTTTCGTTAGTTTGCTGGGATAAGTTGCGATATTGTTTCAATAGGCCTGGCAGTGAAAAGTAAAAACATCACCATGGTGTGACCATGGTGCTTTTTGCTAGCAGGATGTTCGTTCAGAGAAGGAGATCATGTTGGCTGCCATGCAATTTGATGTCTCTCTGTGTCGCTATGCGAGGCTTCGCTGCAAGATGGTTTTTGGCAAAAAGCGAGCAACAAAAATTGCCATCTTGACTTAGTTTTCATGTGTAAGGAATCATTATTTATAATTATTCATATGTCTATATGTTTTTTTTTGGGAATCATAAGGATGATTTGTGGTCCATCCAAATGGATATTGCCTTATTGGCCACATTGGTCAGGTTTTTGGACCTGGTTTTTATGCCCCACAAAAACCTGACCCCAGCGGGAGCGCCTGAGGAGGGGCTCATTGCATCTGGATCGCGAATTCCTCATGGCCATCTTGCGAACGAAAGGTTTGCTGGGAAGATACTCCGGTTGGTTTCGATGGCAATCCTCTCCAGAACTGTGTTCAGATTACGAATTCTTGCTGGCAATGATGGAAGAGGAGAGTCTTTGTTTTGGGTTCATTGAGTCTCAATGTGAATCCAGAGAATAGGAGGAGCATTTCGCTGAGATTTGGATGTATAGTGTATCCCGAAAGTCATAAGGCCTATTTGATCCTATTGGTGGTTTAAAAAAAACAAAGTTTACACATAGCCTGCAGGATGGTGCATCCTTTCGAGTGGTTTCAGAAAATTTGAGGCTCCACTGCTTGGGTTTTCAAGTTGTTGGGTGGTAGAAGTGACAGTTGGGTGGCGGTTGATGGAAGAAATCCCAAACAACCACCAGTTGGATGTATAAAATCTTGTCAATAATGGGATACTTAATATATTTATTCCCAAATCAACTGGTGAGTTTACCGGATTTCTGAAGCATCAACAGTATCATTGATATCGAGATGAATTTACACAAACTTCATTCTGTTTGATGGTTCCAGCTCAGACGTTTTCCTTGGTTCAATGATGCAAAGAGTCTTTTTTGGAACTAACGGAATAAACAACTCGCCCATATCAGCGAAGCACCCAAGCCAAGATAGAAAACACCAAGGTTGCAGAACTGTCCCCGAAAAGCATTTTTCACATTTTTCGGAAACAAAGCCGCCACAGATGGTACCTAAAGATCTGAATATTGGTGAAACCCGTTTTTTTTTGCGGCTTTGATTCAGTGCCAAATCTACAACTTCCTGAAATTCGATGACCCGTTGCCATCAGGTCCAACGAAACCTTGGCCCGCGTGGCCGTGGAGGCTTGTCCTTCAGCCTTTCGCTTTGCGTCGGAGACCTTGCGCCGTGATCGGCGCTTTGCGTCGATGGCGACGCGACTGGATCCTTTGAATCTCGAGTTTGTGGACGAGAACTTGAGGGTCCGGGGTTTCCGTGGGTTTTGGACGCTGACGGGTATAAAATGGATGAAAAGGATGAACAATGGATGGTGAAACTTCCAACAATCGAACTTGTTGAAGCTTTGTTTTCTTGTTTTTCTTTTGGTTTTAAACAATTGTTTTCTTGTTTCTTCGACAACCCATCACTTCTGCTTTGAAGGCGGACAGAGCTTTTGTTCTCGCAGCATTGGAGCAACGACCGATCCACCAAGCGACTTGCCGTTTCGATATGCCACCCCTGCCCCAGAAAACAAGGCCTTTTCAATAAGGCCTTATTAGAGGATGATGGTGGTCAATCATCATCCCTTAAGAAGGCCTTGTTTCTTTTTGGAGGGGTTGGTGTTTGGTGGGGGGGGGTATATACCCCTTAGATTTTCCAAGGATTGTTGTGTTTTTTTTGTTGAGTGCATGTGAGCTGTGAGCCGAGGTCAGAAGTGGTGTTGGCAATTCAATCCTAAAGCACTTGTCTCAAGAGCTTCGAGAAGATTTGGAGATTGTATCTAAGGTGGGGGACAAATTGGATCTGTCGATCATGGCAGCAACTTTTTCCGCCAATTTATGAGTGATGATAGTTTCCAACCACTAGGTGAGTTGCCAACAAAAAAACTATGGCATTCCATTTAGTAGAGGATTTATATATATATATATAGCTACAATTTACCCTATGTTGGCCCACAAAAGTGTTGACTGTCTGAGGTGAAATTTGGAACCTTTTGAGTCGCTGTTTCGATTGAAAAAAAGATTTACCTTTGCAGGATGGCTGTTCTTGTAGATGGGGCCCCCGATTATGGTAATTATACCGAATGGTATGCTGGACTAAACTACTACTACGCTGGTGACCATATTCAAAGCATTTCCCTTCCAGACTTTTTCACCAAAAAAAATGCAGTGCCTTCTAATGCGTTTCAGTGGGATCCCAGTCTAAGGTTATAAGTTACACCCAGCCAAACCGACAACTAAGCCTATGTAGACCAGTTGATTTCAGGCGTTGCATTGGATCTCTCCGTATTTGATTGAAAGGGAATTGCAACACACGAGTAGCAAGGTGACTTGGTCAGATGAGTTTGCTGGTTTCAACCTGTTGTCATAGGGTGAAGCAATTTGGGGATGGTTCAAACATGGTCAAAGAGGTGTAACATGATTATAGATGAAGCAATTCCAAACTGCTGAACTTGGTGTATCATTTGTATGTTTCCAAAAATAGGGGTATCCCAAAATGGATGGTTTATAATGGGAAACCCTATTAAAATGGATGATTTGGGGATACCATTATTTTTGGAAACCCCCATTTGTATCAACCACGAGTCAATGATCCATCTTTAGTTGCAGATCAATCTGGGTCCCCAAAGCTGAGAAAAGTCATTCAAAAACCCTTATGGTTTACTATACTCATCCAAAACCTGTGGAAAATTCACTAAAGGGAACTGCCAGCATCCAGACAAATCTATGGAATTCCCTGTTAGGGGATGATTTTGAAAATTGAACAAAAAATCCATCTCTTCACCGTCTTCACCCCCGAGGTGAGGACCCATCCCGAGCTGCAGAAGCTCGTTCCTCGGAACTACCTGTCGCGGAACGGAACCCGGGGGCCCTACACGGGTGGTTGTGAACCCGTGCGCGTGCGGCCGACGACGATGAAGGCCGCCAAGGAGGAGACGGAGGAGGTGGAACCCAAAAGTGGTGCAAGGCCGGAGATGGGATTGAAGGAGGAAGCACGAATGCTGTTGATGCATTCTGATGATGAAACTTGGCCGGACCAAAAAAGAACAAATGGCAAAAAAAAGAAAACAAACAGAGGTGGAAGTGAAGATTTTGTTGTCTTTCAGATGCTGCTCTTCCAAAATCATCCTCTGAAAGAAATGTGTTTCCAATAGGAAAATTAATGGGAATTGCAGTTTCCAAGGGGTGAGACACAGATTGTGTTTCAAAAACACCGAGAAAAGGCCAACAAAAATACCAACATCGTGAGGAAAAATAAGCACTAAGGAAACTCAACAATTACCTTCGTTTTGGCTTGAGTTGGTGAAACTGGATCCCTTTGCATTGCGATGTTTGAATGAAGATGCTCGACAAGACAAGCAGGTGGTGATGACCGCAGTGAAGGGATCAGGCTTTGTGTTGCAATATGCTAGCGCTGCGTTGAAGGAAGATGTGGAGGTAGTGAAAGCAGCATTGAAACAAAACATTTGGGCCTATGACTATGTCCCAGAAACACTTCGAGGAGATAAAGAGATTGCTTTGTTGGCCTTTCGTTTATATGGCAAGCGACTCCCTAAAAAGCTGTTGAATCACAAGGAGATTGTCGTAGAAGCCGCGGAAATCATCGCCAGTCGACGGGAAGGCCCTTCTGAGTCAAGGAAAAAGTTGCAGAGAATGTCCATTGCCAATCTCATAGCTGAATATCAGCTGGCTTAAAACGTTGCGCCATGTACAGTGTATGCAACGTCAGCTAAAAAACCGATCAAAAGCAATGGCAACTGTGGAGATGGAAAGCTGGGGAGAATTTGCACTACTTAATTTTTTCGAAGGGTCATATTAATCACCACAATTGATCCGAAGGGTAACTTGTATTTTTTTGGATACTGGGTTTAGGGTGCTGTACCTGAGGTGTGTCACTCAGATGGCGAAGTTCTTGTTCTGTGAAGACTGATGATTGAAAAACATCCAAAGTGTGTTGTATTGGCATAGATGTTGCGCACATAGATGTTGCTCAGTATCTTCAGTATCTTAGACGATGTGTGCAGGAAAGACAGGCGTCTAAAATGTCATTTTATTGGGCCAACAGGAAGCCATTTCACCTGTAGATTTACAACTCATAGAGACATATTTTCCCTCCAAGGCATTTTGTAGACGATCACGAGCTGGCATCCTCCGAAGAAACTGACCTTGGATGGCCAAACAATCATATCCCCCAATGCAAATCGCATTTCACCGAGTTTCTCATTGTGCTTTATTCTCCCTGTGGATAGGAGTATCCTGTGGATCCTGTGCCAAAAAAAACCCAAGGTTTAACCAGGTCAATTCCTATGACATTAAGGTCACCCCGAAATCCTGTACTGGGTTCTTGCCTAACCTCGTGGCACCCCACCCAAACTCATCCAAAAAAATCCTGCAGGGTTTCGTCCAGATTTTTCAAAAAGAGATGACGTTTGGTAATGCTTTTTAGGGTATTTCAGGTCTATTAACCAAACCTTCGCAGTTCCACTGGGAATTGGTATGTCATCAGGTTGGAGCCATCGCTTTGGGTGGCCTGGAACGTGTGGCGGCGCTGAAGCATGAGGTTTTCTGGGATGATGAGAACGGCATAAGGAGTTTTGGAATGCTGGGAAGGAAGGGAAAATTGAGAGGTAAAGGTCCATTGAAATTGATGGGTGGTAAGGAGTTGTCAGAAGACCATTTTTTATCCTTTTTCTTTGATGTCATCACTTGGAAGATGTCTTATATACATTTTGCACTTGCTTGACAGATGAGGTCATTACATAGACAGGGGCACTTTAATATGAGATGCGGTAAGCGTGCAAATAATGGGACAAACTACGGTACCGGTTGAGATATGTTGGGATTGCCACAACACTAGTCAATCCATCAATCCATGGGATCTTTACTATTTACTATATCAACTGTCAGTTTTTGTCTATCAAGCTCATTGGCTGCCATGTTTCATTTCGAACCACTTTTAGCTTGTTGTTTACCGTTGATTCGTACTTGGGGATTATGGCAACACCTCCATGGATTTTAAGATTTTATAGGGATTTTATGGGATTTTATAGGGATTTCATAGGGATTTTATTGTGGCCTCCTGATGGACCCCTTGTGGGGATCCCTATGAATCTGTTGGGATTGATTAGCAGGTCCTCTTGAAGCGTGCTGCCAAGGAAAGGGAGCGCGAGGAGCGAAGATTTCAACAGACGAACCTGTCGAAAGTTTTGATACGGTTGATGGAAGAAGTCCTGCACCAGTTGATATGGTAAATGTTCCAGTATTTACAGGGTCTTATATATCCCAGGTGGTGTTAGCAGTATCAAAAGTGTTTTGTTTAATGAAAGATGCTAGCAAAAATCATTGTTTTGGAATAATTTGACATGACCCTAAGTACTTTGCATAATACCCCCTTCTGTGAAGGTGTCTACAACAGGTACTGAAGGAATTTACACACTTTTCAGTAGTTTTCTTATTGGTAATGTTGATGGAACACATCCTGCACCAGTTATATAATATGTAAAATATCACATTTTTTACAAAGTTTTATATATATCCCAGGTGGTTGTTTGGGATTTCTTCCATCCACAGCAGGAAGGATTTCCAACTTGGATCCACCGCCAGGAAGCCAGACGAAAGGCTAAGGAAGCTAGAGAAGGGAAGGCGAAACAGAAACCTCGTGCTTACCCTCCTTGAAACTAACATACTGTTGATGGACGAAATCCTGCACCACCTGGGATGGTTAAAACCCTATACATAATGGGATAATCATCATGATTGGTGGTGCAGGATTTTGTCCATCAACAGTAGCACCTGAAAATGGAGGGTTGGAAGACGATTCTTTCCTTTTAGGATCACCTATTTTCAAGGGCGAACTGTTAGTTTTAGGGAGGGGATATTAGTTTAGAGTTTCTGACGAAAAAAACATGGGGGATATTGGGATTGGGATGTTGGTGGGACGGCGTCACCCAACAAAAAAATGGCGCCTTTAAAGATTCGAAAGAAACAAGTTATATATATTGTTCCATTTTTTTTTGGGAGGATCCCCCCCAAAAAATTTGAAGACTGCAGAACAAAAACCCCACGTTTTTTTTTTGCCATGCGGAAAAAACGATGCGGCGGTGAAACGTATTTTCGAAACCAAACCGATCTGATCTCCCCAGGCAGAGGGCTACATGGAACAGGAGATTTTGGAGTTTTTTTTCCCGGCGTCTGGTGGATGGCAGAAATGGTTGGCCTCAAAGTTGGAAACATCCCTTGTTGTTTGTTGGATGTTAGATGCTGTTTTTTTTTTAAGAATCCACTCATTTGACAGACGGATTTCTGATACGCATACTTTGGTTAAGAAGCAAACCGTGGCAGCCGTTCTTGTGTTTTTGTTGTTGCCAGGCATAGATTGATGGTTTTTTTGATGCTGAAAGTATGCGAAAAAACGCATCCTAGTGAGCAGCACCTTGAACCTTGAAACGCTACAAGGAGCCGGAGGAAAGTAAAAATCCAAAGTGTCAAGATCCAGAGGCAAGGGTGGAGATGATGTTGATGTTGAGGTTGATGTTTCAACAAGCACACATGTAAAGATGTGTATCTATACCTGTGCTGATAGACTACGAGGGATACACCAAAAAAACATCATCACATGCATAAAACATCAGGCATGCACAACAATGTAAACATGTGCTTTCCCGGCAGTATTTCATCTACACATACGTTTAGATACATATTTATGATGCGTGTGTTTGCGAATGAACAATTCTTCTGCACCTGAAAGGTTGTTGCTGCTTTTGACTATGCCAGTGTTCTGCCTCTTTTGCCTGGAGCTGAGGGCCGATTTGGGCCTCGTTTACCGAACCCCTGGAACACCGGTAGGCCATATTCCCACCTTAACGGGAAAGGTGGAGAATCATCATCAACTCAAAAGTGCTGGGAATGGTAGGGGATATGTGATATCGTTGCCGGGGAGGGTACGGTAAGCCTATCTTGGAATTCCTCCGGAAAAAACCACCTGGAGCCCCAACCGCACAACATCAGATCGATCTTAGGCCAGAGCCCTTTGCGGCTGGAAGATTACCAGCACCGTTGACCACGACTTATGTCCGGGGAACTGCCGGTGGATGGGTGGTTACGATGTGAGATGAGCAGTGCTGTTTTTTTTTGGGGGATGAAATAATACTGCCCACTTATAGGGATCATTTCTTAAGCCATTGTAAGAATCCCTATTAACCGAGCAGGATTTCACCATGAATGCCAGCCAAGCGTCACCTTGTTGTTACCAGGTGAAGATGCATTTGAGCAGCATTTTACCTCAGGTCTTGGAGGGGAAATTGGTTGGCCTGGTTGGATGTCCCAGGAAGTTAGGATCAATGGTTAGTAGCGCAGGGGTTAGAGCCCCAATATACACCATTTACAAGTAGGCTATAGCCCACTTACCAACCATTGATCCTAACTTCCTGGGACATCCAAGTCAAGTGGTTGGTTGGGCTCGTTTTTTGTTTTGAGGGGAGTGCAGCATACTATGTGTAATGATGATAGATGATAACCAATGATCACGATAATAGTTATAATACAAGGGAATTAACACATATTTTCATGCAGTAGATCTATAGATACATGATGAACTTTACATGTAGTACACTATAAATATATACATATTATATATATGTATACCTTTGTCGCTTTTTATCGCATATTCAGTGACGCATGTTTTTTTTATCCTTGGGTTTATTATAGTTAACTTGGCCAGGTTCTTGGAAACCTGACGCAATGGACCACGGAAATCAGAGAATCTGCTGTGCTTGCCTCAGTTATTTTTGGGGGTCAGAAAAACAGACCTCTCGGCGACCAAAAGACCAAAAGACTCTTATGTCTTATTATACATTTTGAAAGTAGGGGGGATCCTTATCATATGTGTGTGTATATATACTTATATAACATATATATATACATACATGTATATATATATATATATATTATATGTACACAAGCCTTCACTTTTCCAACCCTTACATGGACTGGATTTACTATGAACATCAGAAAAAGTGATGCTTAACTACCAACCGGCAACCGGCAAGGCCAGGTGGTTGCAGGTGATGCTGGCCAACCTGCCATGGTTTGGTGATGCTGCTGCAACAAAATTCTGTTTTGGATCTCGCCCTGATTTCTTGCATTACCGTGAAATTGCTAGAG
Source organism: Breviolum minutum Mf 1.05b.01 (assembly GCA_000507305.1). NCBI lineage: Eukaryota > Dinophyceae > Suessiales > Symbiodiniaceae > Breviolum > Breviolum minutum. Next base: position 32,024 of record DF242319.1, on the reverse strand, counting down.
CCACCGTTTTGGGTAGACACTCATGTCATCCTCATTTTCCAACTTCCAACTTCCGGAAGGAATCCAAGGGTTTTTTTGGTGAAACCGGGGGTATCCGAGGAATCCACATGTCAGGTGGTGGCCAACAAACACATCGCACCCTTTCTGGATGCGGTGTTAGTTCACCTCTACAAGGCTCAAGGAGATGATGACCAAAAGGTGTCGACCATCTCGCGTTTGTGCCAGGAACTCATCAAAAAATGGTGACCCAAACGTTGAGGTTGTTGTTGTTGTTGTTGTTGTTGTTGTTGTTGTTGTTGTTGTTGTTGTTGTTGTTGTTGTTGTTGTTGTTGTTGTTGTTGTTGTTGTTGTTCACCATGAATGGTTTACCAAATTTCTCCCATAATCATGGTGACCTGTGGCAAAATGGGTGGAACATCTCCAATATTAGATTCCGTTTCCTTTCGTTTAGGGTAATTTGCCACTTCCATGATTATGGAAGAAAGGGTATATCTGCACTTGAGATTTTGCAGCGAGAAGTGGAACTCCTTCTGGAACTTAGGCCCAAATCAAAAAAGGTAGGATGAGAAGCTACAGGATTTTGTGGATCACAACTGATCACTTATGATCTGGCAGTCCATGATGTACCAAGGTGCCTCAATGGTAGGTGTCTTCTTGGAACCGGAGATGGTCCAAAACCTTAGCGCTTTTGGGGATGAGAACTGACAGGTGACCCATACCCCATAGGATCCATGGGATTGGTATATTTACCTGCATGTACCAGAACAAAGCAACCAAATGTAGGTGAATGTACCATACATGGATGCTATGGATACTTTCTTTTCAATTTTCAACAACATTTTGAAGTCTTCTGGATGAGGTGTGGTGTCTCAGACAAGAAGCTAAAATGCAATCTTCTAGGCAAATGATAGCGACCTCAGTGGAGGTCACCGCAAATTGGTGGGTTTTGTAGTGGAATCCCCCCCCAAATCCCTTCAATTCAGGTCCAGGAGTCTAGGAATTAGAGTTTCCTGTACAAGATGGGCCCGTCACAAGTCATAAATGGGATTAAAACCGTTATAAAATCGCCAAAAGTCTGTTTTTTTTCAAAACCCCAGTGAAACCCATGTATAAGTTATAAGTCCATTTATAGGAGAAAAATCAACCCATTTACAACGTATTTTGGGGCCCATTTTGTTATTCATTTTGAGGTGCTGGAAATTGTTGGAAGGCATTTGGGCTTGAAACATGAAGGCGGGGAGGGGGCAAAGTGGCTCATGGAAAGACCCCCCTTGATACTCGTAGATTCCAAGTGTTGAGGATGAATGATGACTGGGTGGTGATTTCAATTTTTTGAAATTTTCATCCCTGTTTGGGGAAGATTCCCATCTTGACTGCTATTTTTCAAATGGGTTGAAACCACCAACCAGATGACATTTGAGGATTAAAAGCAACAGAGATTGTAGGCAAATGAGAGTTGTATGCCTGGCACCCAAATGACCCTTCTTTTGGTTGGAAAAGGCCTTGTGGAAATGACCTTCAATAAACATAGGGGTCAAAACTGGGTTTTGTCGGTATATGTATGTGGCCAAATTGCCAATGGAACTTCCCCCCCCCCATCTACAGGAGGCCAAAGGAAGGGAACCTCCTTCGATGAGCTGTGGCCACAAGATAAACATGGTCGTCAGGCACGCTCAGGCAAGACTTGAAAGCTCAAGAAATGTGGCACTGATTTTTTTTAAGGCAAAGATGGTGGCCATCTTAAAGATGATGGACCTCCAAAAAAAGTACTCCCAGAAATATATTCAACAAGAAAGGATGCTAGATTTTCAGACGCTTTCATGTCATTTTCAGATACATCACGGGCCCAATATTCCCATGCAGCAATTGCACAAGCACAAATTTGATGAAGATATGAAGGTTGTCCTGGAGTTTGATCTGAAAAATTCTCACCTGCGCTTCTCTCTCATCTTCTTGAGAGAATATTTTGAAGGGATGTCCCCAAAACAAAGGGTGGATTTTACTGAAATACTTGCAGTCCACATTGGGCATCCCATATTCACTAGCAGCCTCATTTCTTCATAGCCGGGTTTGTTGCCTCCATCGTTGATTCTAAGGTCAGACAACGCGAACTGTTCAGGCAGCAGATGGGCTATGCCATCAAAATGGGGGGGGGGAATTCGGACATTTGGACATTTCATCAAGGAAATCATGATGAGGATCTATGAACAGCTTTTTGTTTTGGTGAAGCAAGTTCTGATATATTTTATAATCATCAGCTTTCAGCTGTTTTTTTTTGTGTTTTTGTTTTTTTCTCGAATCCAAAAAAACACGAGACTGTAAACAACTGTTTTTTTTTCACCGGTTTTTTTTTCCCCAACAAAAAAACGCAGCACCGGGAAGGATGTCTTGTCGGGGGTGAAAAACTTTGCGGCCACCACGGTTAGGGCATCTCAGTGGTCGATCCGTTTTCGGTTCCGTGTTTCGGTTGGTGAAGAAACCCTTGGAAAGAACGAACAGTTCGCAACAGTGGACATTGAGGGTCTTTACATGTCTTTACGTTATTCATCTGAAAAAACCTGTTTAGAAAAGTCTATCAACATCGGAATCACTGCAATTGGATCATCTTCTCATCTATTTTACCAAAAATAAGTAGCATGATATCTCCAGAAATCGGATCAGTCGGGAACAAAAACCCAAGACATATATGTACATGGATATGTATGTGAATTTGAATGGGTATATGTATATGTATTTGTATATGTATTTAAACCGTATATACATATTGAAAAACTTCCCAGCCTTGGAATAAGTTGTGTTTTTAATATAAGGCAGAGTCACGGCGACAAGTCTTCATCGTTCTGGCCAAGCTGCTTCACCCGTCTGGCTGCCCAAAATGATGCGAAACGAAGTCTTTCCAGCCCCTTTCTTGGGGGAAACATGGTGGGTAACCTTGGAAATTTGAAAGTTAAGCATCATTTTTGTTGGTTGAAGGAATTTGTTGAACCCCTATAAGATCCACGTGATTTGTTGGATGATTTTTTTGAATTCACACTCCCAGAGTTGATTCATGATTCAATGATTGAGTGAGTGAAAGGTCCTTTTCTGTGACCCTGTAATGCCGTGGAAAATGAAATGGAGTCGAGGTCACAAAAGGACACATTGAAGGGATTTCAGACACATTTTCCTTTTTTCGAAGGAGATATTGTTTCAGGATAACAACTTAATGACTGCACCAGAGTGGCGGTGATGTATAATTTGATATGACCTTCCAGAGAGGTGTGGGGACAAAATCTCCTTCACAAATTTGTGGAAATCGGCCAGTTTGGATGTAAAACTACCCAACGAACTTGCTGGATACCCCACAACATCTCCCCACAAACCTAGCGCAAAACTCCCCATTTTTTTCGGTGATATTTGATAACCTAAACATCCTCCGACAACAAACACCTAGCAAAAACGGTCAGCAAAAGGAGCAACGCAAGACCGCCTTTTTGACCACAAGATGGGCCCCCTACCAGTTATAACTTGGGTTATAACTCCTATAACTAGGGTTGTAACCCCAGTTACCCAATTATAAGGCCATTTATAGGGGTTATAACTCCATTTATAACTGGATCCGGGGCCCACCTTGCATCTCTGCCTCACATTTGCCAGGACTTCGGCCACTTCGGGTGACTTTCGCCGACCTTTGACGCAACAGGAGGTGAAGTTGGCCTTGCGTTTCTTGGAGGAGATGCCGATGCCCTTCCTCGGTGGGGTAACTTTTTGTGAACAGCTTGATTTGAAAACAAACCTGGCTGTACACCCCGGAAGATTAACATGGAACATCATGGAACCTGAGAATACACCCAATTGTAAAGGAAAATCATCTTCCAAACCATCATTTTCAGGTTCTATGTTAATCTTCGGGGGGTGTAACAAGAACTTTTTTTTTGCCCCCAAAAGTTTTTCGTCATTTTCCCCCGGAAACGAAAATATGAAACCTCATTTTTTTAAATCCAAGCCACTCCAGTTTTTTTTTTTTTCGGTTGTGTTTTTTTTTCCTTCAGTGTTTGCAAAGGAAGGAGGACTTAGGAAGTGATTTTTGAGTAATTTTTCGTGAAAATTGGAGGGCGATATCTCGGGCTGTCAGGTGTTTTTTTAAAACTAAACTGACAGTTTTAGTCGTTTTTTTGTATGATTTCATAAGGTAAAACGGATGAATAAGTCCACCCACATGTCATATATATATAGATATATTTCTTATTTGAAATGATGGGATTTGGAAGAAACAATTCCTGGAGGGTCTGGAAGAACCGGCAGAAGCTATTCACCAACAGATCCTTCAGTCGCAGCTGATTTCGGCCAAAATGAGAGCTTCCCTCAAGACACCAATGAAGCATTATTTAGGTGGACTTAGGTGTTGAAATGAACTCCTGGAAGAGGAGATTCCTTAGAACGAAGTCATCATTTTGAGGTTCCAGCCGTTGGTTTTTGAGGGAGGTAGATACCTCCAAATGAAGATCCAATGAAGTCCAGAAGGAACCAATCTTGGATCAATCAATCAATCAATCAATCAAACAATCAATCAATCAACCAATCAATCAATCAATCAATCAATCAATCAATCAATCAGTCAATCAGTCAATCAGTCAATCAGTCAATCAGTCAATCAGTCAATCAGTCAATCAGTCAATCAATCAATCAAACAATGAAAACAAATGAAATCAAATCAAATCAAATGAAATCAAATCAAATGAAATCAAATCAAATGAAATCAAATCAAATCAAATCACTCAATCAATCAATCAATCAATCAATCAATCAATCCATCGATCGATCGATCGATCAATCAATCAATCAATCAATCAATCAATCAATCAATCAATCAATCATTTAGGGATCAACGGAGGTCAATCATACATTGTTTTGACAGTGCCTATCAATCATCAAGGTCAAGGTCAATCAGAAAGCGTGAGATAATCAAGAAGGCATGAAGACTTTGGATACATAACCAGTTTTGTTTCTCATCTCTTCTTATTCAACCAATGCAGGAGGGCGTTCGAAGTGAGTTGCTTCCGGCGGTGTTGGCAGCCACTGAGTCCTTGTTGCAAGCAGGTGAGGTGTTCAAAAAAGATGATTCCCAGGTGAAACTGAAACTACGTAAGACTTGAAAAAGTAAGGAGATGGCCTCCAAAAAGGTGGATCAAAGGGGGGCATTTTTTTTCTTTTTGCAAATGGCAACTTGGAAGAGCTTTCGGTTGGATGAGGCAAGCAAAAGGGTGTTGTTGGTTGTGTTGAGCAATGAGCCAAAACGAACAAGTACTGTAAAACATATACAAAAAGAACAACGTCATGTTGCTGAAGATCTCAAATCTTCGACATTTTGGATGTCATCGAATGTTACATGTTGTTTTTGTCTTTGTAGGTCAGGGAGCTTGTGTTGATGAATGGCCGCGAATCTTTGATCTCCTTTTACGTATGAAGAGTGGAGAGGCACCCGAAAACGGAAACGGTTTAAACGAGGCAACTTTCCATATCGCATAAGTTGAGGAGAGAGATGGGTTTGATGAGGAATTTGGGAATGATTAGGAATTTCAAAATAGGGTTTCTTGTATGTTTTTGTAATTTCGAAACATTCGGATCTGCCGAAGCACCGTTGAAACGCAAACTCCAACTTCTTGGGCTTTGTGAAATGACAACAGGGAACCTTAGGTTTTTCGAACTTTGTGAGAGACAAAAGAACGTTGAAAACTCTGGCATTTTTTCGCCAAAGTCCGGAAAAAACATACATCAGCACTAGCACCTTCCTTGGATCTCCAAAGTCCCTGGATTCCCATGGGTTTTTTCAAGCCGCCTTGAGAGTGGTTTTTTACGATGTTTGCCGTTGAAAATTGGCTGGCAGGAATGCAACGTGCAAACGGTGGATGCGAATATCGATCATCTCGCGCGTCTTCTTGGAAGGCCTCCTGCTGAGACCAAGAGATCATGATGTCCATACTGTTGATGGCAACCAGAAATCCCGGTTGGGTACCCAACCACCGCTTGGATGGTGCTAAAACCTTGCAAATCATGGGATAAACTACCAACCTCAACTGGTTTTGCTGGACTTCTTCCATCAAAAATATTTGTTTTTTTGGGGGTATCTAAGATTTCCAACCATACTGAGGGGAAGGAATTGCAAGTCTCACTTTTAACGCCATGGACATCTTCTTCCGGATTCTTGCTTCAAGAGATCTTCAGTTCAAAATTAACTTCTCCAAGCAGCGATTTTTTGAAGGTCGCAGTTACAACTCTATGAGGAACACCTCAGGAGGGATAAACTTTGGGTGGATTTGGGAGGATGATGCTTCCCAAACTGCTGGATGATTGGAAATTTAAAGATGATCAGACTTATGGTATTTTGGGTACTGTAATTTTTGATCCATACATTATGTGCTCTACTTGGAGATGCTTTTTGACAATCTGCATACCTTCTATGTATGGAATTTTGAAACCTTGGCTAGGACAGTGTTTTTTGCAGTCACCATCGACGTTTCAATTTTTCGACATTAAAGGTAGTTACAGGTAGCTTGAAGCGGCGCATGATTGATAGGCATGGCCGCCATTGTGTGAGTTGAGAGGTAGTTTCACGAAAATCTTGTAAGGAGGCCTTTCTCTTTTGATTTTCGTGAAAAAAAACAATTCGTCGTAGGTTTTATTGGAAAGCGGGAATTTGCAAAAGATTCAGACATTCCATTTCGATGTAATTTTTTCTCATGGCGTTTCCCACAAGGGTCCGGTGATATGTTTTCTTTTGGGTCGAGCCGATTCGGTGTTGGACTGAAAATCTGCTGTGAAACTGATGGCTTTTTGGGTAGAAATTTCACACCTGACTCACGGCTCCATGGATTTTGGTTGAACCTGGTCAAGTTCGAATTTCCAGGTAAGATTTTCAAGTTGTAAACAAGCTACAAGTTGATATGTAATTAGAATCTTTCAAATCATAAATTATTAACTGATCAGCTGATATATGAGCTAGAAGTTTAGAACTAGTCAGAGGCTATGAATCTAGAAGTGATAAACTCTTATGCATTATTCCAAATCCTCAATGAACAGTTACAAATTTACAAATTACACCCCCAGAAATCTAATATAGGTACCGAAAATTGCCATTTTTTTTCAAAGGGAGTTTACCTTTTCCAAGGCCCATCCTTTTTTGTGTCCAGCCGTTACTTTTAGGGAGGATGCAATTTGTCCCCAACGGTAGGAGTCGCCTGGGTGAGTTGCTACAAGGGGCAGATGCCGTCCTTTGGGAGGAGATTGACATGGCGGGTGTGGAAATCCCCATTTTTCCTGGTAAATAGCATCAAAATGGTAGATTTTTCCATGGCGATTTGTTGGTTATAGTAGAGGAGTGTAGCTGAGATGCTTGTTACTGAGTGTGGTTAGCTGAGATGAGTGTGATGTGGATTCCATCAGGTCTGTAGATGATTTCTTTTTATCAGTCTTTATTAGTTATAACTGTGGTAGAAACAGTTTTTTCTTCTAACAAAAAATGACTTTTCGCATTTCTTTCATGACTGTCCTGTTCTTGAATTACATGTACAAGGGAAAGACAAGATCTGACTGCAGGACACCAGCCCGAATAGACACATTTTGGAGACTTTGTTTCAACCTCAGTTGATGGACTGCTGGGTTGGATCTGATATGAATGAAGTCATGAAGACTGCGGTCCCTCGGAATCATCACTGGCAGTGTGTTTTTTCTTTTTGAAGGTTTGTGACTGGAGTCCAAACTTTTCATTTGAAAACAGCCAACAAGATCATTTCATGGCACCTGCAGAAGTTCTGAATTTTTTGCTGGATGATTTCCCCGAAAGGTTTACCTTTCACTCGACTTTCTTGCTGTTGGTTGATTTTTTTTGGGGCAGGTTACGCAATGCGGGTGCCGCAGTGGCAGACCACGTGGGCAAACTCATGCCCGTCTTGGCAAGGCAAGCAAGTCCAGAGGTTTCTTGGCATCCGTCTTTTTTTTTGGGGGGGGGTTGGGGGTGGCATCATGGCTCCACCCCAAGGGTTGATGCCTGTCACAGAAACCGGATAATCCCAAATCCCAACCGAGTGATCAAAATGAAACTTGAAAAAATTACACTTACAACCCTTTACAACGAGAAATCAGCGCCTACCACTCATTTTCATGGGGCCTTACAACTCCTATAAATGGCGTTATACATGGGTGACCGGTTGTTATAACCCTACTTCAAGGGATTATAGGATCCTTATTTCACTCAGGATGCGAGCGCTTCTGCCCGGGTTGACTTGCTGGGCTTAGTACACTTCTTGGTGAACGAGGAGGACTCCGTGAATCTATGAGGGCGTTTCCAAAAATTAGGGATACCCCAAAATGGATGGTTTATAGTGGAAGACCCTATTAAAATGGATGATTTGGGGGAACACCCACTATTTTCGGAAACATCAATGAATGAGAATCAGGATGTCCACAGTAAACCCAAATAATTTGCAACTGGTTGTAGAGTCTTGTTGTGTGTGATGTTTTTTTTTAATAAATGATGTGATAGAAATTGCAGGTCTTGTTCTGTATTGTTTTTCAAAAGTGTGTTGTTTGGGTTTTATTTTGATTCTTGTCCAACAAGTATGTAACAACCAACCAACAAACTTTACCAAGCAACCAACAAACGTTACCAACCAACCAACCAACCAACCAACCAACCAACCAACCAACCAACCAACCAACCAACCAACCAACCAACCAAACAAACTTTTACGACTCCAAGGATTTTGTGTCCTTGTCTTTTGGTGTTTCTTAGTCTTCGTGGCTGTTGTTGCTGTGGACTTTCAGGATGCGGCATTGGGTGAAGCAGTGAAAGAGAACTCCTTGGCATTGCTGGATGGTTGGAATCTCAAGAGGTAAATTAGCTCGGAAACCATGGAACTATTCCTGGTAAATTTGATGCTAAACTGATAATATCGGCGGTTTTACATCCCATGAGTTTTTGGGAAAAAACGTTCTGCCTGGGATGTTTACTTCAAAATGATTTGCGAAAAACTAAAGGATCTATTCTACAAGGGTTGGATCCCTATTTTTTTCCATGATTTTTTCAATGTGTCATTCAGAATGTCATTCAGTCGTTCCAATTCCTGATGCACCCTGGAAGATTAACATGGAACCTAAAAATCGCCCGATTAAAAAGGAACATCATCTTCCAAACCATCATTTTCAGGTTCCATGTTAATCTTCCAGGGTGTATTGCTTTTCACCTAGGTGTCCTTCTACCGAACTGCTCATGGAGGCCTTTTTTTGTTTTTGGCACCTTTTTAAGCCCAAGATATTTGGAGAAGTCTCGTTTTGTTGGTGGAACTGTTGAGCAGGGAAATCTGTTGGTGACCAATTAAGCATGGTAGCTTCAAAATTCCATTGAAGATGGGTTGGTGCATTCTTTTGTTTGGTGGTGCTTGCTGGATTTCAGCTCAGCAAACAAAAATCATACACACCACCACGGCGGTGGTCAGAAATATGTTTACAAATTCGTATATATCTTCCACTTCTCATGGTCCCGGATCAGGAACAAAGCTTCCCCCCCGAATTACAGGCCTGGGCAATCCAATGGAAAGATTCGCAGAGGTGGCATGGTTGGAATCTCAGCTGCCGTCAGATGCTTGGCTTTCCACCTCCACGTCTCTCCTTGAAGGTTTGTGTCCACGCCATCTTACGACGGCATTTGGTACCACCGGCAGTTCTCAATGAGGTGGTTTGGGGGGGGAAATTTTTGTGATGGTTGGTTGGTTGGAAGGGAATGAACATTCTTGAGGAGAATGCGCTAATTTTTTTCCTAGCTGAACAAGTTCCAAGAATCTTGGGTGAAACGAGGAGCAGTGCACTGCGACGCTAAAAGGTGAAGAAAGAATGATTGATTTGCCTGTCTATAGCCTACAACTCATGAATATAACCAGGGAATCAACCATGTTTGTTATGGGATGGTTCAAGAACCCACCAACCATCCAACAAGTCACCAACAACCATCCACCAAGTAAGCAACGACCAACCAACAAACCTATACAACCAACCAACAACAATAACAACAACCCCCACAGTTTAGACAATTCCAGCCCAGCCTGTATTTCAACCTCAGAAGCCCTTGGTTGTTGGTTGTTGATCGCTTTCAACGAATGCAGGTGTTCGTTGATCTGATGCCCATCTTAAAGAGTTGCCTGGATGATAGCTGGTCCGGCATCCCGATGTGGGATTTTTTGGTACAGTGGCGTTTCGCGGGGATTCCTGATGGCTCCGGAGTTAAGATAAGGTATGGATATAAATGCAGTGTTTTTTTTGATAAGCACAGCTTAGGTTTAAAAGTTTACAAGGCACTTTTTTCTAGTTGAGGATGGATTATGACATTTCAGTGACATTTGAATTTAAGCATTTATGCCATGTATACAGAACATGGGTCAATCTTCTTAGATTCCATATTTTTAATATATGACCTCTACTTTCAAATCTTTTTCCTTCATCTATCATCCCTCAAAACAAGCCTGCAGTCCTGTCACCAGGTCGCCAGACAATCGCATGATTGCCTGCTTGGTCTTGTCCTGCACTTTGTCAGACCTCCAGGCTTTGAAATTGATGTAGAAAACAGACAACCACTGTGGGATTTTGGTGTTTGAGATTTTTGCATTGTCAAAACTTACAGAGAACATGAACATGTTGACATTTTTGAACAGGGAGATGTCTTTTTGGAAATCATCTTTTTCGAGTTGTTGCATGTAAAACTCCTAGGGTGTAGTTTCTTCTACAGATGCTGCAAGATGCTGACGTGGAAGTGGCGTCAGGCAGAGATTAATGGAGAACAGCTCAGAGAGGCTCACCCAGGGTCACAGTAAGTGGAGCAATGAAAAATCCCTGGTTGTTTCGGGTATAGGGGATTGTACTACCCCCAATTATGTGGAGATAATGGTCAACCATTATAGGGATCCCTATTAACCAACCAGTATATTAATGGAAAGCAAGAGTTTTTTTTTCGTGGCTCGAATAGTGTTGTTCCCCTTTCGGAAGATGGTTTTTTGTGAGTAGCCATATCAAAGGAAACCCATGCATGGAAGGCAAGCGCCATTTTACAACTTTATAGTTGGATATCAGCACCCGTGCTTAAGGTCAATTGTTTTTCTGTAACCAGAGTGGGAGTTTTGGAAGCTCTCCAAAGCTTTGGCCCAGGTAATTTTTTAATGGAGCGACCACAAGCCTTCCAATTTTTGAATTGTTTTCTTGAACAAATCCAGCACAAAACTGGTCTTCAACACTTGATGTTGATGCACATCTCTTTTTCAGAAAGGCATTTTTCCTATTGATAAGCACAAAATTTTGCACTTGGGATGATTGAAATGTTATGGTGAAATATGTTCCCCTATATCAAGTGGGGTTCAAGCTCGATATAATCCAATCAACCTTTGATGACGCAGGTCTATCCTGAGCTATTGAAGCGCTTGGATGATTCCAATGATAAAATCCGAGTGGCTGTGTGCGAGGCGTGTTTTTGTTGAAACCATCTACGAGCGTCGTTGAATGTGGGGTTGGATGATCGTAGATAAATAGGATGAACACCTTGGGGGCGGAGGTGCAAGAGGTGGATCTAGGGTTCCTTGTTTCTTGTGGAAGCCTGCTGTGGTGATTATACCAAGCAACGTTTCAAGCTGTGTTCTTTTCTTTGTCCAAACTCACCACCTTTCATGCAATATTGGTTGGTTTCTAAGGGGCTGTGCAGCATTACTCTCAGCATTGGTCAGCTGGAACAAGCCCATGTTTGTAAAACAACCAGCGTGCGTTTTTTTTTGGCATTTTTCATTTGTGCAGGCCTTAGACGTGTTCTTCAAGTGCCTTCCACATAACTGGAGCAGAAGTCTTTTCGAGTGACCCAGTGGCGAATCTTGAAAACTGCATTTTTCGACAAAGAGACCATTAAACATCAAGAGACAAAATTTTCTGGGAAGTGGCCCTCCGCCCCCCAAAAACTGCAACCCCGGACCCGGGATTCATTCCCCCAGGTATATTCTTCGCAATCTCTTTGTGCACTTAGACGATCCAAACCCTGAGGCGTGGAAGATGACATGTTTCTGTTCAACTTTTCACCTCCACAAAGAGCTCGATGCCCAAAGGAATTCATATCCAAATAGGTCAAACGTGAACATGTTTTTAACCTGAAAAAAACAGACATCCAGCAGTTTCACGAATTCTATGTTTGGCATCCAAATGGAAGGCGGGAAATTGTTACCATTTGATGGGATTTGAAAAGGTAACCCATCCAGTGCCACCCAAGGCCCCCACAAAATCGCCGGCCTTATTTGGGGACTAGTAAGCGGTGGCATTGGCGGGGATTCCCCTTTTATTACATGATACAACATTGATCATTTTTTTGGATGGTGGCAACTCAAACATTTTTGATTTTCACCCCAAAAATTTGGGGAAGATGAAGCCCTTTTGACAATCTTTTTAAAAGATGGGTGGCTCGCCCACCACCTAGATATGCGTGTCCAAAGTGGAAACCCTGGCTTTCCATCAAAAAATGCATGCGTGAAGGAAAAATCAGGCATCTGATACCTACCCTCCACGGAATGAACATATCCCACCAAACGGGAAGTTCGGAAAATCATCGACTCAAAAGTGCCGGGAACGGTAGGGGGATATGTGATCGTTCCCGGGAGGGTATACCTAGAAATATTTCAGGTTCCAAAAATTCTTAGGAACAGTTTTTTGAAAAGTTCGCACAAGGGTATTTTTTTTGTTAGTTCTGGTATACCCAATCTTTTTTTTTGTTTAAAGGAAGCCATTTTTTGGAACCTGCAAAAAAGGCCTCCGAGATTTCCCGCGGGTCTCAAAACGTTTGGCGCCAGATTCAGCAGGGTATCTATACGGTGCTCCAATCGGCCGTTCACCAGGTGCACCCAGTGGTGGAAAACATAAAGAAACATAAAAAGGTGGCGCACTTTCTTCAAGTGGGGATTACTTTGCGGGGGCCAATATCCTTTTCAATATCCTTCTTTGATTGTGTTTTCTTTTGTTTTACTTGTAGATTGACTTCATTTTGCATTTTAACATTGCTAGCACCAAGGGTCTTAAAATCGTTTTTTTGAAGAAGCAAGTTTTCGAAGAAACAGGTTGCCAAATTTGGATTGAGGTAAACGCACTTTCCACTTTCCTCAGGACTACGCGACTTTCCTCAAGGAAGCGCAAAGTGCTGTGTCCAAAAGCTCGCATCCCCGGTTGTTCGGGGGCCTTGGACAGGGTGAGTTAAGCCTGGCTGGTGCTTCTTCTACCAGTCACTCCAAGTTGTTTTGAAGACCTAACATACTGTTGATGGAAGAAATCCTGCACCACTGGGATGTATAAAACCCTGTAAAAAATATGGATATTTACCATATCAACTGGTTATATCGCCCGATTTCTGAACCATCAACCGTACCTCAACTGGAAAGATGGACCAGAGAGGACATGTGACGCTGAAAAACCCGTGGTTTTTCGATGTTTTTTTTGGACCATCAGAGTTGATCCACTTTTCAGGTGCGAAGAACTCGTTCGTTTGGCTGAAAGCCTGCAGAAAGCATCTGGTGAGGAGGGTTAAACTTCCCGCCTGTTTTTTACCCGCCTTAATTAAAAGTTTGATGTAATCAAACCCCCAGGTGATGAACTAAGGTACCCCAGAAAAAAACTCACACAACAAATGGAACTTCCCAATGAATCAAAACAGCTTCGAGTGAATATTGATCTGGAAGCATGACTGGTTTCCAACACAGGGAATTCACAGCATCCATTTTGTTCTCCAGCACATGCACCAGTTGCTTTCCCTTGAGACTAACATGTCCCTGTGATAGCTGCTGAAACATGGCAGGGTTGAAGATTACGAACCTCTTGAAAAGGCTTTTTTTCGGGGGGAGCTCGCTTTTAGAATGCTGATTGCCGGGAGGATGTGGCGGCAGCCTGACGATGATTTTTGAGCCAGTGATTCTTGGAGAGATTGCTCCCAAAAAGAGTTCTCAAAAATGAGGACATTGTATTTGTGGCTTATTTATCATATGTCTTCAGTATCAGCCCTTATCAGTCTTTGAACATCTAAAGATCGAACTTTGTACTTGAGAAACTATGAGTGCAAAAAATGAAGAGATTTTAAGGATTTGTTGATTTGCTGGATAGCACAGCAGACCTGCATGTGTGCATGGCACGAATGAGTGCGTAGCGGCTTGTTGCCATACTGCACAACAGTAGGGCAATGGTGGCAGTCAAGCAGGGGTTGAATAACACAAGCAGATGTTTGGTCTCAAACATCATTGGACTTTTCTCGAAGTTTTGAGATGCATCCCCACTTACACATCCTTTGTGTCAAAAAAAAGCGGGTTGACTTGATTGCCGCTGAAAAAAACATGAATGCAACCGAATCCATTGATTTTGGTGCATGATGCTCCAACATATCCATTGTGGGGCCAGAACAAAAACGAAGGCGCTCCGAATGCAGCAAGGCAAGAAGGTTTGGGAACAAAGATGATGTAGTAGAAGTAGCAATAGGATGTTGTTGTTGTTGTTGTTGTTGTTGTTGTTGTTGTTGTTGTTGTTGTTGTTGTTGTTGTTGTTGTTGTTGTTGTTGTTGTTGTTGTTGTTGTTGTTGTTGTTGTTGTTGTTGTTGTTGTTGTTGTTGTTGTTGTTGTTGTTGTTGCAACCGCTGACATTTGCAAAGTTGGATTTGCTCAATCGTTGGCTCAGGTGGCACGGGTTATCCCTATTTATCCCTTGAAAACAAAAAAATATCCAAGGACAGATAGCTGTTGATGAAGTAGTTTGCCGGAGCGGGGTAAAGATGTTGTTGACATTTTCTACTCTTGATATTAGACAGATTCAAGATTTTATACTAACATTTTTCAAGATACTGTAACCGTCCATTTGCATTGCAAACCTTCACAAGAAGTACCAATCACAATCATACATTTATTTTGCTATAGTTTTTTTTTAAAAAGAAGCACATCAAATTTTAGGGTTTCACTCCCAAATTATAGGGTTATTCTAACTTTATAACACCAAAAAAAAAAACACCAACCCAAACCCATCAATTTTTAGCTCATGGACTCATGGTCCCATGGTGATGATTTGGCAGGCCAAAACATGTCCTTCCAAAAACATCATCGTACATCGTGACCGTAGCTTGCTGGTCGCCATGAGCCACAATGCCTTGGTGGGTCGCGCCTTGACGCTCTTGAGACAGGATGATCCTGAAGCCGCCTTGGAGCGCCTTGGGTTGGTTGGGTTCGTTTGTTAAAAGTGGCTGCCAGGTTTTTTTTTTTTAAAGGGGGGGGGGGGGCGGGGGCTGTTTTTTCTTTTTGTTTGATGAAGCTTTTGGTTCAAGAGATGTAATGGTATTTTTTTTGTGTGGTTTCTTGTATGAATATCTTTAGGTCTATATGTAATTACTAGTACAAATATATACCGAATTGTGAACCTAAACTATTTCTTGGACGAAACAGTTCGAAAGCAAATCCCTCTCTTTTAGTTTCGTCATGAGGGTCAAACTTATCACTTATCATCATTTTTTTTTCTCCAGGACAATTTGCTTCATTTACACCTGGGAAGATTACCATGGTTCAACCTGAGAATACACCCCAAAGCAACGGAAAAACGCAAAAACATCTGAACCAAAGCATCATGTTCAGCTTCAAGCTGTTAATCTTCGGGGGTATAATATGTCGAAAGCAGGAAAAAGCCCATCGGTGGAGCGGTGCCATGGTGGTGAATTTGCCTCTGACCTCAGGTGTGCCAATGAGGTCATTGAAGCACTTCGAAGTGGCGCAGCTGACAAGGATGGGGAATGGGGCGCCATGCGTCAAATAGATGGAATTGTATACCAGAACTGGCTTTGACTTCCTCTCAGAATTGGCTAAGGCTCATCTGTTGTTTGGAATCCCTATGACACCAATTCCTGATACAATAAAATCACACCAACATTGGGATGTTTTTTGTTTTCCAAATAGACTCGAATCCAATCTGGTCGAAACATATCGAATCTACCTACTCAGATCCATGGATTTTTTACCGCTTTTTTCCGGGGGTCGCTTACCTCGACTATGCCCTCGAAACCTGCAACTCCAGGGCACCGAACTCTCGGCACTCTGTGCCTGTGTCGATGCACATCTGGCGTTATCAGATGCAACGAAGGCTTTGTCGAAAGCGGAAGAGGTAGCTTGGCTTCACCGACCTTTTTTGGGTCATTTGGCTATAAGGGAATGACTTCCTACCCAGCTAAAATGTGGGGAATATATAATAAACCATTAAAAGGATCTCTATTTAACAACCAGTATAATTATAATGGAAGGTAGTAAGGGTTTTTTTCGTGGCTTGAGTGGTTAGTAGCCATGGTGATCTTAAGTCCCCCAAGGATCGGGTTGTGGGACCCCCTCCAAATGGCTTGAAGGGGCTGAAAAAAATGGGGGGTGATCCTAATCACTGACATCCACTGGGAGCCCATCCTCCAAGACAATAACAGGTGCTGGCCAGATTGCCAAACCAAAAACCACTATGGTGTTTTGAGTTGCTGATTTTTGACTCAAACAAGAGGGGGGGGATTGTGGACCCTACTCACCAGGGTGGTTTCCAAACAACCACTGAGGCTTCCAGTGTCGCCAAGTCTATGAGTGGTGCATATGCAGAGGTCACATTTCCAAAAGCATCCCGAGGAAAATCTGCGATGTGTGCATTGTCATATGTCAAGATTTTCATAGGATTTGCATTGTTTGTCCTTCTACCAAATGGCCAAAAACTATGCCAAATATCCAATTGCAGGCAGGGTCCTAATTGGCCTTCATGGCAATTTCTTCATGAAATTTACAAAATGGCTTAAGACGTTTTCATCCTCGTCTTTTCTTCAACTTTTCCGTATCCGAAAAAATCGGCTGCAGGCTGCACCAGCCTTGGCAATGGCAAAGGTGAAACTTTATGGGAGCCAGGCCCGAGATACGAAATTCATGAAGGCCATATCTTTTTGATATAAAGATATCAGATTAGTAGGCGATGATGATATTTGTTTCAAATATTTTCTATATATGGATGTATTATTTTGAAATTGATATTATTTTTATGAAACACAATTCCTGTCGTTGGATTGCTTCTCTCCAAGCAATCCGGAGATCCTGGACTCCGCCGCCGTTTGAGGAGTCCAAAGAGGCCCTTGGAATGCTTCGGGAGATTGGTGCCACCTGGGGTGAGACCGTGCCTTTGGCGGCAGGAAACCGAGAGAGAGATACCAAAGGTGGTGGGATGTGTTGACATATGGGTGTTGAACCAAATAGGGGGGAAAAGTACCCCCCAAAATGGATGGTTTATAATGGAAATCATGGTTTAAACCCTATTATATAAAATGGATGATATTGGGGGGAAAATGTTTACCACTATTTTTCGGAAACATCCAATTTTTAGACATATAATTTAGGGTGTATTCTCTCAACATGACTCACATCTCCTCTTGAAGGAGATCATATACATCTTCTTGGTACGGCTATATATCTAGATCACATTGGAAAAAAGTCAACACATCTACATCAAGACAAAAAAAACCCGGTAAACTATATAGATATCCACAGTTTGGACATCCCCGTTGTCATACACACACCGGGGGTCAACATATGCCAAAAGATTGGAGTTGGAAGTAGGATATCTTGCTGCCGAATCCAGGGAAAGTACACCAAACAGATGGTATTAATCCTCCAAGAAATACCGAATCCAATGAGTTCTACAAAATCCATATGTTTTGCAATCATTTGTCATGAATTGCTATTTTCTTAAATTGATTACAAGCTTAATGTGGACTTGACTCCAAAACATTGAAGAAGAAGACCTTCGAAATCTTGTAAACTATGCTTATGATCATTTTGTCCCCTTGCAGCTTCCAACGTAGATTCACCATAGGAACAGCTTGATGGAAGAAGATTTATACATCTCTGTTTATTGTAGCGGGTTGGGGATCGAACCAAATTCAAATATCAAGAGCTGTTGATGGTTCAGAAATCGCATTCCCAACCACCTGGGAGGTATAAAACACTGTAAATGATGAGATAAACTACCTATTGACTAGTGCAGGATTTCTGAACCATCAACAGTATCACATCAGTTGGTATCAAGGCAGAAGCAATCCTGGAGCATTGTGTCGATGAAATTGGACAACCTTTCACAAGATAAAATGATCAAACACACATCCAAAACGTGAGAACATTTCTATGTATTTACTACCGCAGATGCTTTTAATGCAATATAAACACCTTGCAAATCAGGAGAAAAACAAACCATCGGACAAAAAATCGCCTTCCTATCCTCCAACAGATTCAGGGATTCCAAACATCCGTTTTTTTTTTTACATCATTTTTTTAAAAAGAAACAGATAGAATTGAATTATTGAACACGTTTTCCCCTTTTAAAAACGGATGGTTTACCCAATCCGTGAAAACCGCAACGCTGAATTTTGAGATCCGAGGCTGTGCTCCTCAGTGCAGCCCTCATGGCTAGCAAGGAGATGACGAATGTGGAACTGTGATGGATAGAATGTGGTGTTTTAAACTTCAGTTTTTCATGAATACATGTATGTATGTATATACGTATTAGGTATGTATATATTATGTGGTTCAATATTATATACATATATAATATATACTATTATGATATAGATTGGATGGACATGAACATGATGATATTGCAGGTCTATCATGGTATGTCTCTCTCTCTCTCTCTATATATATATATATACCCGTTCATGTCGTTGTTTTTTGAGCTTGTGACAGTTTTGAAGGAGGTTTCCAGTGAAAGGGGGAGTTCCTTTTTGGTTCAAAACATCTATCTTCAATGGTTTACTGGATCATATCTTAAGAAAACCCATGGGAATCTATTAGAATCTTTGAGAAATTTGTGACGAAAAGAGAAACACATTACCCTCCCTGAAACTAACATAGCCACAGAAAATCAATGGTTGGAAGATGAATCTCCTTTTGGGATAACCTATTTTTCAGAGGCGAACCGTTAGTTTCAGGGAGGGTAGGCTTCAAAGTCTTGACATTTTGCAACTTTCAGGAGATACACATGATGACATTCGCTACTCGGGACTCCCCTATAAATGGTCGCCCCATGTCATGGGATAATTCCCAGGAGCCAGCGCAGGCGCGCAGTTTGCTGGAGCGCGCTCGGCGACTTCAACAGAGGTGGAGCATCGCAGCCGGGTTGGTGTGATTTTAAGGGATACCCACCTGAAGTTTAACAGCGAGTTGAAACCCCTGAAAGCCATGATGGGACTGGAAGATGACCCGGCAAACCATTTTGGGTTTTGGTAACTTTTCAGGGGTGAACTCTTAAACTTCAGGTGGGTTAAGGATAAACTCTATTTGCATCTAGTTTATGAGTAATTTAATGTATTTCTTTAGGTTCTATGAAACAAGGTTGTCATTTTCAGAATGAATGTACAGGTTCGTTGCCTGTCGATGAATTTGGAAAGTTGGCGGGATTTCCTAGCTGTTGGTGACTTTTGTTTCTGAGTGAAGATACTTTTGAGGGATCTTCCCGAAGGCAAGCATGAAATTGCATTTCCAGGTTTATTTTTTTTCAAAAAAAGCTCTTCCGGAAATGAACATTCAGAACAGCAAGTAATCCTAGTCTACCTTTATCCAAAATGGCGGCAGGTGGCAGGAAACCTTTGCTCTCCTGACTTTATCCTTGGCAGCATTACCCAAGGCGACGGTGATTCAGCTTGCCATCAGTTGTTGAGAATCTTGCATTGAATCTGTAGGAGTGTTTCAACGAAGATGTGGGTGTTTCCAAAAATATAGGTACTCCAAAATGGATGGTTTATAATGGAAAACCCTATTAAAATGGATGATTTGGGGGGAAAACCCACCATTTACGGAAACACCCATGTGGATTTTGTAGACAAAAAAATATGGTAGCCATGCACACAATCCCATCTGGGCCAGGGCTCACCCGCACTGACTGCCTGGGTCTCAGTTCATCATCCTTGAGTGGGTTTAAAACTGATAGATGTCAATCAAAGCTTGATTGCAAGATGAGTCAACTTTTGTAGACCTCTGCAAGGGTCTGAATTTTCGGGATTTGTAAAAAATCATGCTGGTTTAGTGTTAAGGGATCGTTTTTAGGCCTTATTTTGAAGCCTTCTTTCAATTCACGAGCAGTTAAATTTTTGGTGGAGCTTGGAGTTGTACAACACCAATGGGGTCTGTGTTTGCTTTAAAGATGTTTTACCCTTCCTGAAACTAACAATTCGCACCTGAAAGTGGATGGTTGGACTACTTTCTCGTTTCCTTTTGGGGCCCGGTGCAACCTGGCTTGTGACCTTGTGCTTTTGCTGTTAGTTCAGGGAGTGTATTGGCCTTGAGGACATCGACAGCTTTTTGGCTGTGGCCAAAAAGCATGGTGTCACCCTGGGTGATGCTGATGGAGCTTCTTCTGTTCGCAGGCGGTCCGCGGTCCCGCCGTTTTTTTAAATTCCATTTCGCCAAGATTTGCTCCGAGCTACAATGACGCGGTGGGTCTAACAAAAACGAATTGGTGAAAAATGACGGGATTTTTTTGATGTCAGGAGTTTAGAGGAAAGAATCCCCGAAGTGAACAAAACTGGGAGAAAAATGGGTCGTTTGATATTACATATCAACCCCCTTGAAACATAAACTCAACAATCAGCAGCCCAAAGTTTCAGCTACAGGTTGCAAGGCTGCAGTACGATGGAAGACTTGCAGGACCTTCGAAAAACGGCTTCGGGATGATGATATGTTGGGTCGGATCACCAGTGATGTTTTTTTTTCCTCGAAGAGGCACATTTTGTTGGTTCCAATGACCATCAAAACTGTTGGCTCATCCTAATTTTCACAGCAAAAAACTATCATTCATTCAAATGGGATGCCCATATATCCACTTAGACTTGACAGAATCACATCATCTTTTGTTGGCAGCCTGAGGAGATTCATGATCGCTTGAGCGCTGCAGCAAAAGCTGGACAAAGGTGACATTGCATGACAGGGAGGGCCCCTTCATGGCTGGTTGAGGGCCCCTTGGGATATGGGGGCCCCTAAGCCGTTGAACCTCCCCCAAAGGAGCTCTTTTTAAGGGAATATATACCCAATAATATACCCAATATATATAAGGTGTATTATAAGGGGGTTGATTATTGAGGGGCCCCCGGGCCCTGAGGGGAAAAAACCACCATTTTCCCCCATGAGTTGAGATATTACCATTTGGCAGCTTCCGGAAGGTATTTTTTTTTTGGTGAGGAAAATTCCAAGAACACTATATCCTTAACTACCAACAGTTAACTGAGTTTAGACACACAATTATAATCATCTTTATAGGTTTTAATTTAATATTGTGCTTTTTTAGGGTGGTTGAGTCGATTTGAATGCAACAAACAACAAGCCCAACAGCTGGCTTCGAAAAACAACCTTCAAGGCCTGGAGATTTGGATTTCTAAATCCTGGGATACCGGGGATGGACAGTTTCAGATTCGTTTCTTCTTTTTGCAACCAAGAAATTTGGTTGGTTGTTGGGCTAGCAGCCCCTTGGAATTTCTGATTTCGAAGAAAACATCGAAGGGGGCATCTACTTAGAGAATTTCAAAGCCACCAAACTCGAATGACTGAACCTTAAACCATCAACTACTCATTGCCTATCTACTTAGACCAAGCACGCGGGGGGAAAGCGTTCATCACCTTGCCTTGGAAACCGGTCACTTGATTCTCGTGAGGTCAGCTCAAGCATGGGCCACTTTGGATATGGCAGATGCCAAGCTGAGTCAAGGATCCTTGAAGGTGCAGCTAGCTGAGATGAGGATAGAAAGATCAAGGTTGAATCCAAGGCCTTAAATAAGGGGTTACTAACCATCACCTGGGTGGTGGCAACTCAAAGATTTTTTATTTTCATCCCTAAAATTGGGGAAATGATCCAATTTGACCAATATTTTTCAATTGGGTTTAAACCACCTTAGATTCCCATGAAAAGATCTGCGTGGTTGGGGTTGCATGGAGTCAGAATCCCGAAAAATCCCTGAAAAATGGCATCGTTTTAGAATTGATTGCTTCTTTGCTGGATCAAAGTCTGTTCGGGATGATCAATTGAAGAGGGATCTATCCAAAATGATTTGAGATTTCAAATATATTGAGGGCTACATGTTTTGGAGCTGAATCAAACTTGATTTTTTCGGATTTTTTTGCAGCTTTAACAATGGATTCTTTGCCAGAAGGATTTCATAATGGGAACTCTTTCTGACATGCTGTAGATCCTCTTAATAGCAGGCATGGGGACACGCAGCCATATCCATTTGCAATAGCAAGGATATCAATTTGCGACATCAGACGTTGGAATGAACTGTGCCATTTTCAAAGCAGGAACCCTGCATTCTGGCATGTTTTTCCACAACTTTGTCCCACCTTTTTCTGTTTCAGGATGGCTAACTGAACTCCAGGCCCTACTTGGATTGAGTATATGTATGCCTGAACCTGTGTCGATCATGTGTAGTATGCTACTGTATATACATACGTTATCTATGATTGATGTTCTATAACCTGTACATAATATATCCAAAAAACATACATGTGCGGTGTATAATACAAAAAGATATGTGTATACATCAACTCTCCACAACTTGGGAGGTGAAGGAGTTAGATGATGCCATCAGTCAGCTTCAAAAGCGCCGCGGTTTTCGTTCCGAAACGGAAACCCGTGGCGGGTGAAACCGGTGATTCCCGTTTTTTTTTTTAAGGATCCTGATTTTGCCATCTCCTGTATTGCGGAGCGGCTTAAAAGGGCATTCTCTATGTTAAAGAAAGACATCCTCCAATAATATTGGACATCAAGCTTCACCCATATATTCATTCGAAATCATTTGGCGCAAAACGACACGTGTATTCAAGGATGGTTGCAGTTGCAGGCATAGCAAGAAAACGAAAGAGAACCTATTACCTCTTCATGACCTTTGCATATTTCAAACCATGTAACCGTAACCTCTTGCGATGATATACATATGTTGATCTCCATTGATGCAGAGATGTTGCAACTCTATGTTTTTTCAGCATAAGATCTTTTAAGCCAAATTGGAAATGGCAGTACTTCAATTTTAATGGGCCAGAAATCTGAAATTCGTTCTCGAAGCTCAATGCATATTTCCTGCTTCTATATGCACCTTGCAGTCCCTAAGCCCTATGCATTCTGCGCAGGGTTTTGGAAACAAATCATTTCGCAAGCATTTTTTTAGAAGGGGATTTGCAACCAATTCTGATTTTTTGTTTGGAACCTGTAACGTAACCTATGTTTGTGTCAGATCGCAATCAACTCAACAGATATCTTTTCAGAAACAACCCATCACCAACCATCTTACACAAAAAATTCCCGTTGCCCAGGGCTGGTTCCAAAGAAGGCCTAGCTATGGGTAAGTTGGAGGTCCACCGAGATGCTGTGCTTGGGTGGCTGACCGATTTTCCACTGCTTCAGGTAGATCCTCGTCTGTTTAGGAGGGAAATTTGGATCAATTCCAAGGCGTTTTCCCCTTGGTAGTTTTCTTCTTTGAATCATACTGTTGATGGAAGAAATCCCAAACAACCGCCTGGGATGTATATAAAACCCCTGTTTTTTTAAATAAGGGGGTGATTTCTGCCATCAAAGGTAGGATGATTCGGGATGATTCGTCATGTCTGGTGTGTGGAACTGAATTTGTGCCGGCAGTTTGGCTCAAGTATTTTGTTGCTTGCAGTGTAGCACCGGGAGGGGGTTATTTTAGTGCTGCACACGAGCGAGTTGGAGCCAACCGAAAATCATCCAAAACTTTGCCGTAGTTCACCAAGGCATCCGGGAATGGGGGAAGTGGATGATGATAATTTTCTCCAAAGTTCTCCCTCAAGTCATCATGGTAGTGGTCCAAAATGGGTGGAAAAGAAAATCTCCAATATGATTCCGCTTCCTCCTTTCATTTAGGGCCAGGGGTAGTTTTCCACTGAACCTGGATGAGAGAACCAAATTGTTTTTATGTTGGGGAGAATTGCCAAAAATTCATTTGGAAGTACTCACATTTGGGGGATGATTTTTGTTACTAAAACTAGTTCCTGACATGTCAAATGGGAGAAATTTTTGGTCACTTGTGGGTTGTGAATTTCGACCAGACAGCCAGACACCCCAGGAGATGAGTGCCAAACATGCGCAGGACAGGCATTTTTGCTTCTGCTACTTTCATGGGTAGGGTAGCTGTTGATTTTGTGGATTTTGCTGTTGATTTCGCATGAACAGGATTTTTTGGAAATGGAAACAACACAGGTTTTGATGATACATTTTTTGTTTCCTGGAAAATCTTTGTTTGTTTTAAAATACATACCAAGATTTCGTGAGTTTAAACCTTCCATTTTTTGACAAACAGAGGACCGACGTCTTCGAGTTCTTGAGAGGCGTGGCGTGAAGGCGGGAACAACTCAACCGAGATCCTGTTGATGATGGGATTTACGGGTTGGAGTCTTCCCTCAAAACATTTTTTAGTCATGACATGTTTGGAGGAATCTATTGAGTCATAGGCTTTCTCTTTTCAACCAAATGGTTTGAGTGGTTTGGGTGATTAAGAAGGTTCATGGTGATCAGCTTGGGCCACATTCGTAGTCAGCTCCTTTTTCATTGGGGTTTCGAATTGGCATAGTAGACCAGGAAGGTAGTTCCCTTCAGCCAAGCGTTGATTGAATCCTTCCTGGAAGAATGGAGCCAAATTTGTTTGAAAACACCATGTTCTGCCTGGAGGACTCTTTAAAGTGGGCATTATCTTCCACAGGATGATCCTGACAAATCATCATGATCATCATGAGTATCATTCTGCACAATTGTCACCTCTCAACATAGATCATATCATTCAAGATCAAATCTCCAAAATATTCAAAAATCATGTTTATCTTCCTTGATAAATATTTTTCGGCTTATAAGAAACACCTAAACTTAAACCATCCAAGCCAAAACCCACAGCGAATCCCGTGCTATGTTGAAATTCTGTTCCTCCATGGGAATCGTCGTTTTTTTTTATTGTTCCCCTCCAAGGCGCAGAGAAGTTTGGAGGCGGAAACCACCGACACGGGCTCCGCCTCCGACGATTCAGGTGCGAAAAGAAAATGACGACACTTTGGGTGCTTCAAGGAGCAAAAGGGGAAAACAACGAGAAAGAAAAGTGGCCGCACATTTTTTAAAACCCGTTTTGTTCTGTTTTGTTTGGTTTTTTCTTTTAAAAGAGCAAATCATGAATTGTAATTAGATAGTCGTATATATATATATAATATAAATGGATGTGGCTAGTTTTTTTGAGTGTACTTTCAGGGATGAATGTGAATAGTCGTTGGCTGATTTTTTGGTGGGAATGCCTCGGGCTTTTTGTTTCAGCCATTTTTATCACAACTTCACTCAGATGCATAAAGGTTACACCCAAACAAAATGCAGGTTTGACAAGAACCACAAATGTGGTTTTCAAAACCTGTGAAGAAAAACCAACGTTTTTTTTTTTAAAGGTGTACTAGGTCCATAAGGATGGATTTGAATTTGAATTGATGAATTTCCCCCACAAAAAATGGGGGGGGGGTCATTTTTGTTGATTGTTTTTGGATCAAACCCAGAGCAAGTTTATTTTTCATGGGGAAACCTTTGTCAATGGCTTTCTGTCCGAAAAAAATCTTGCACCTTAAGTTAAGAGGGTGCAGAGATGGCTTCCATCACGTGAATTTTGGAGAAATGATGGAAACACGCGTGGTTTCTTGGATGATTTTCCTTCGGCAAACCTCAGAACCTGGATATTTGATTAGGACTTGTCAGGAACACCTGGTTTCATCAGTTACTTGTCATCCGTTCGGGATGGTAAAGGTCTCTGCTTTCTGGAGTTTCTTAACCTTACCCGATATCACCCCAAATGATTCTACAAATGTACTTCACAAACTTTGGGAAAAAATTGCACCGAAGACCTATGAAGATGTAGATTCAAATGCCATGTGAAACCTGTCTAGACTCAACAACTGGGGTGATTTGTAGGTGTTGGATTTCATGGGGTAATCCAGACCTGAAGAAGCGGTGCGGACGGTTACAACAGCTTTTTCGCAAAAATCTCCAGGTCCTCATCAAGAAGTGCCAATGGATTTGTTGTGGCCGCTGCTTGGCTTTTGCCCAAAGTCAAAATATCCACAAAACAAAAATCCAAGAGTATGTCTGGTTACCATGGTTGTTGAAGGGAAAGTTGTTTTCAATAATGGTTTAAATGGGTGTTTCCTTAAAACACCACAAAATGATGATCCATTTTTTTAGTAGGAAAAGTTTACCCATGGGTTTGTTGGGTATATACCACCATTTTAGGAACCCCAATCGATCAAGGTCGCAGCCTCTCCCTCCTGGAGAGATCCGACGTGGTCAGGACAGGCAATTCCGTTAAAAAAACCCGGGGGCTGAAACGCTACTACAGGCGTGAATTCATGTGGAGATTTTGAATGTTCGAATATCTAGAAAAAAGTGAAGATGACACTTGGAGAATCTGCGTTTTTTGTTTGTTGAAGGTGATACCTTTTGAGAGTGAGATCTGTTTTTTGTTGCGACTGATGTGGGTTAAGAACCGACAATATTGACCCTTGAAGTTCTCAAATCCAACCTCACCAACCTCAGCCAACTGGCTTCGTCAAGCTCAGTCGAAGATATCACAAAGGGCTCCATACAAAGACATGGCTCCACAACGAAAGATGTTGAAGTTGATACAGCTTTTGCTAAGAGTGGTGGATTCCAAAAACCAATTGAATGACAGCCTCTAAATGTAGAGAAGCAAAACATTTGTTCTTGGTGTGTCTTGAAATGCAGCTGCTTCGATGTTGATGGATCTCCAAATTTGTCGGGGATGCGTTTTTCTTCCCGACCTGGTGGTGTTGGTTGATGCGTTGGCTTTTTAGGGCACCCATTTTGCTGATGTTTATCGCTGCCGGCGTATCACTTTGGAGTCATCAACTGCTCAATCGAGAGCTTGGACCGGGGCGTTTGGGACGCTTTGTGTTGCCCACGGAAACATGGATTCCCGAAAGCTATGCAGCACGAAATGCAGCCTTTGGAGAGTCTCGTATGGCGTGGCCCTACCCGGAGGATTGGCAACCCACAATGGACTTTGAACGACATGTGCTACGAGGCTTGAGTGGATTGAATGGAAGCGTAGCGAATCATTCATCGAGTGAATCACGTAGTATTTGGATTGCCTGTGCGAATCAATATGAAGACTGTGCATGTTATGGCAAAATCCGTTGGGGGATTGAAGGACGTTGGACACATATTCCACCTTCGAATCCGTACACCAGCAATCGCATTCATTGTGAAATTGGAAAACAAGAAGGTGTGCCCGAGTTAATCGATGTGGATCCTGGAAATGAAGGCAAACATTGTGAATGCCAGGTGCCGATATTTTTCCGGAAACGGATGTTGAGGTCCTTGGTGCCGTTTTTGGAGTTTTTGGAGAAGAAGATGATTTGATGATTTGATGATGATTTGATGACTTGATGATGATTTGATGATAACTTGATGATGATTTGGTGATGATTTGATGATGACGATATGATGATGATGATGATGATGATGATGATGATGATGATGATGATGATGATGATGATGATGATGATGATGATGATGATGATGATGATGATGATGATGATGATGATGCGATGATGATGATGATGATGATGATGATGATGATGATGATGATGATGATGATGATGATGATGATGATGATGATGATGANTGATGATGATGACTGATGATGATGATGATCGATGATGATGCCGATGATGATGATGATGATGATGATGATGATGATGATGATGATGATGATGATGATGATGATGATGATGATGATGATGATGATGATGATGATGATGATGCCGATGATGATGATGATGATGATGATGATGATGATGATGATGATGATGATGATGATGATGATGATGACTACGACGATGGTGTGCACTTGCAGTGATGTTGTTTGGGATGTAACAATTGCTAGCTGCTGGGGAAAACATGTCTTTTTCGGGGCAGATTCGCCAGGTGATGACTAGCAGCGCCTTTTTTCAAAGGGTGAACGTTTTATCGTTGCAGAAACCCGAACGGAAACAGATGCAACTAGAGGAAGGCTCCAACTGTCCGATGCTTGCTGCAGATGTGACCGTTCCGGGACGTTTGTTGTGGAAAGGTCTTGAAGGCATTTGCAACTCCAACTGGACCGAGGTAACTTTGGGTACAAAATCCATGGTTGCAAAAAAGATGATTGCTGCGGTGAAGACTTATTTACCCAACAGTTTTCTTGCAAATTACCACCGTTTCTTTCAAGATGGATGGCTGAAACGTGGCTTTGTCAGTTATTTTAGTGGCCCTTTAGAGGGAAGCGAATCCCAAGCCATCGAGATTCTCATTGACTCGGTTCATCGTTTTTCGGTATATCCCATCGTGGTGCTACATGGTGGCATGGCAACACCATTACATTGGAGCCCGGAAGTGTTTCCACGACTGATCTTGTTAAGCATGGCAGAGTTGCCATCTGTTGTAGGTCTTGATACCACTTTGTTGGCTGCTGCAGTTATTAGTCATGTCCAGACTGGAATACTATTGAGTCATAATGCCGTAGTTCTTCCTGGTATCGACCATTTCTTCGCAGCCACTGAGAGAGAGGTCACTGAATCTTATCCTTATCCTATTCTACCGGTTCGATTGGGCGAGAAAGACTTGCATAAAGAAACATATTGGAAGCATCTTTGCAATCAAACATCACGGATCTGCAACCAATCCATGCATTGGAGTGAATTTGACCATGGAGGTTTGTTCTGGTCCTCAGATGCTCTTCCATTCCTCGGCGGTTTGTTACGTGCACTCTTGCGTGATGAAACCTATCCTGCAGAGGCACCCTATGCACCTTTACGGGTTCGGCGAACGGTGAAGATGGAAAATCTACTGAATGTAGCACTCTGGAAAGTGGGTGCTTCTAAGCAGCCCCTTGGCGAAACAGCGAAACAGTTTTTTTTGTTTTTTTTAACGGCGAAATTACCAGAGGGTTGTTTTTGAAACTAAGAAGGTCTACTGCAAATGGCATTTCACTCCCAATCACCTGTAAAAAAGAATTCAAAAGAAGATATTGAGAGATTTGTACATAATGTACAACTCTAGGTGGTGGTTTCAAGTATTTTTTATTTTCACCCCGAAAATTGGGGAAGATTTCCAATTTGACGAGCATATTTTTCAGATGGGTTGGTTCAACCACCAACCAGACAACTGGCTTCAAAGATTTGTTCCAGAAGTTTTTTCCAGCAAAAACTGCAACTCAAAAACATCAAATCCAACGAAAACCCTTGAGAAGTGGTGCAGCTCAGGGTGTTTTCGAGGGTTTGGTTGATGTATGGTGACGCTCACAAAACCATGGGAATCCCCAACCCAAAAACCATGGTGATTTCCTACGGAAATTCACTCTCAAAATCCTTGGGATTTTTAGAAGAGCCCCAAAAATCAAAGATAGCACACCGACTTGAAATTTCATTCTACCAACTCCCACAAAAGAACGAGTTTTTTTTTTTAAAGGAAATGTACCCAACCACATTTCCTTGCTTTGGCAAAGCTGCCAGCAACAAATCTTTGTGTTTTTGGTCCCAAAGTTCCCTCTTCTTTTTCAACCTGTGGCAGGTGGTGTAAGTTGGATTTGGATGATTTGGAGGTAGATCAATGGTTGGATTTGAAATCCAGCAAGGATTGTGAAACACATCCCTCTCTTTGTGTGCCATTCAGTGGTGATACGCAGTTTTTTCCGAAGGGAATCCCGAAGGTCGTTGTATCAATGAAGAGTGAAGCTTTGAAACATTCCCGGAAGATTTTTGAGAAGATGGAGAAGAGGTATCAAGAAGGAAACCTACCAAATCCTATTATTTTTGAGAAGATGTACAAAAGTCGCAGTGAAATCACAGATGGGACTCAATTCCCTTGCTTGTTGGGACTTTGAGTCGGAATGCAAATGCTTGTGGCTTCAAAGGAATTCCGGAGACGTTTTCTGGTTGGGAGTTGCGGAAGATTGGCGGAAGACGCAGCGGTGGAGTTCGGATGGAAGTAGTTTTCCGCTGTGAAACAAATTGGATTTTTCTGTTGGAAAAGTTCGCCAAAAGATGATGATGGGATGATGATGGCGTGATTCAAGTTCCCCAGCCTCCCAGAAAAAAAGGGGGTGCAATTGGAAGACCTTGTGACTTGAAGATTCGATTCGAATACAGCTCTGGCGCTCCAAAGAGTCGTACATTGGTTACCGTGTGGGGGAAATGGATTTCGAGTTTGACTTAATGAGGTGGTGTTGGTTATTCTACGTGATGGTTTGAAATATGTTTTCATTTTTCACCCCGAAAATTGGGGAAGATGAACCCATTTTGACGCGCATATTTTTCAGATGGGTTGGCTCAAAACCACCAAGAAGTATTTATATTGACAATATCAATCAGCTCAAGAAAACTTGGTGCAAAACTGCATGAGATAAAACTACTCGATGTCTCGATGTCTCCAACGGAGATTCCTGGATTTCTGAGTCGGTTCTTGTACCATCAAACCTTGGGGGAGTGGCTCTCATACTGTCGAAATGGAAGAAATCCCATTCCCAACCACCGGTTGGATGGTGCTGTTGTACCCTGTAGAATAATGGGATAAACTACCTTCACCTCAACTGATGAGTTTACCGGATTTCTGAACCATCAACTAACATGGCAATGGAAAATGGACTCAGACTGAAGATGTATTTCCCATTGAACATGGGGATATATATATGCTATCGATGTCACACATGGAATGGTGCCAGAAAATCTGGGCTCGAATGCGTGCTGTCACAAGTGGTGTCAGCACCGGCGGGACTGTTGCCCTAGTCTTGAAGTTGCTGAACTGGGCCGACAGGCAACCAGCACAACTTCCTTTTCCGCCCCTTGAGCCATTGCCCTGGCACCTAGACGGTGTCTCCTTTGCTGCTGGCATTGCTGTGGGCATCCTAGCCTACGCCTTCGTGGAATTCTGCCTCACTTTGAAGTGGGCCTTCATTGCTTGGGTTAGCTGCCAGCGTGGGTGTGAAGTGCCTGCACCTCCGAAACCTCTCTACAAGATCCTTTGATGAGCGTCAGCTCCCTGCAATTGGAAGTTGCAGAACTACGTGAGGAGGTGGATTCTCTTCGTGTGGAGCTCACACGGCTGCGGAGTGGTTGCTGAGCTGAGGGTGGATAGGGCCAACTTTTCAAGAGTGGATCTCGATTCAATCTCTGAGCGTAGCTACTCCTACGTCTCGGAAAGGGATTCCCACTACACTGCGGAGCAATCAGTGCGCGAGGCAAGCAGATTGACCCCTTCGAGCTACGCTGGTGGCAGCTTGCCTGGATCTCCTGGGTTGGTGACGGAAACTCCGTCTGGTCCTCCCTGTGTGCTTTCTTGGGCTCAGAGAGAGGCCATAGCAGACGGCACTGGGGAATTCCTGCATCGGGCTCGGTGGTGATCACCGCCAATCCAGCGGACGAGACCGCATCCCTCTCCCGTCTCGAATCTGGATTATCTGTCGAGATTTTGCTGGACAAATATACACTCCAGTCAAAGTGGTGAGGTCGTGGAGCTCCTGCCGCGATCTTTGCAAGCCTCGAGGAGTTGCCGGTGCCCCCGGCGACGCTGTCTTCGTTGGACTGCCCAGTGAAAGAGAAGGAAGGCGTGCAGTGGCATCTGCAGGGTTGGCTCAGGCAATTGAGCCATGAGGCATTGGATTCAGTCTGCAGTGGACTCGCACGAATTGCCCTACATCTTTGAAGAGGGCGAGGTGAATTCAAACTACTCAGTGAATGTTTTTGAGGTTGACCCCGAAGTTGGTGAACCCACAATTCAAATTTTGCTCATTGGCCGCTTTGAAGGCCGTGACTTGGTGGCGTTGCCGCAAAAGGCATGGCACCGGAAAGTAGACAGAAGGATCATGCCTGCCGGTTCTCTTCTTCGGCCAACTTTGCTGGAGGTGGCAGCTTGCAGGCATTCCAACA
>DF242318.1:0-47485 GCA_000507305.1 Breviolum minutum Mf 1.05b.01 | reverse complement strand
AAGAAGAAGAAGAAGAAGAAGAAGAAGAAGAAGAAGAAGAAGAAGAAGATGAAACAGAAGATGAAACCTGTGACTGAAGGAACACGCTTTGATGGGGAACACGAAAAGTCGTTGCTACAAAGAGAGGATTTGATTTTATGTTGATCATATGTCGATTGAGACAAAGACCTTGGTTAAAGACAAAACTTTGGATTGAAGAAGAAAACGTTATATAATCCAAAAAAAACAGCCTTGACAAACAATATAAGTTAGATTCAAAAGACCTCGATTTGAAAAGAAGACAAACAAAAACGTAGATTCAAGCAAATTGTGCTAAACCCCGTGCCAATTACCTGTGCATTATGAGGGAAGTAGCATCCCAAAAACACACTGATTTTGCACAGCAGTTAGCTTTCATGATATTGTGGTTCCCATTTTGTACAAGGCACTGCTTCGAAGAACCGGCTACCCATGGGCCCCATTTTGTACAGCACTATATGTATATAGATTATTTTTGGTTGTGGCCATGTTTTGCTAGGGGGTTCCATTTTGTACAGTGGTGGAATCAATGGAGGTTTCATGAGTTTCCCATTTTGCACCAGATGAGCCTTTTTTTTCATGATTTGGCCGTGAAATAAAAAACAAGAAAATGAAATGAACATTACAGAAATGTGCGAGCCCTGCCAATGAGAGGGAATCATAGTCATTTGCAAAGCTACATGCAAACCCCGAGAAAATTCAATAACAATATGCTTATGAGCTGGATTCGCAGCTTCTTCTGCAGCCCCAGTTTGTTTGTGCCCCGAGCCTTCTTGGTAATTCCGAAGATGTTTATCGTATAATTCAAACCATCCCCAAGTTCCCCAACTTGCATGCGCCTCGAAACTTGGGCAAAAAGGCCAAACTTCCAGCAAACTGCCACTGAGGTGACATTCACAGTGCCAAGACATTGAATGAATCCCAGCAAAGTGCCTGCGACATGGTCCTGGAGCAGCGAAGGCGACGCTTCTCCCCCGCGGCGTCCACGAACTCCAACATTGGGACAACTGGGAAGATATGTGAAGATAGTATGATTCACTATATTTCACTATCACTATCTATTTTCTTCATTTTTCTTCCACAGTTCCAATCCCACATCTTTTTGGAAGTTGACTACGGGCCTCGGGACGTGGGACGTGCCCTCCAATCATCAAACGCTTTTATTTCGTTAGATGTCGTGGCATGCAGCGACGCGCAGGCGCTTCAGCCTGATTCAGGGTCCGCCCGGTACTGGAAAGACTACCACGGCTTCCGCCATTATTTGCGGCTGGTTGAAGACAAACCGTGGTCCAGTTTTGGCTTCGGCTTTCAGCAACAAAGGTTGCGATAATATCGCGTCCCTTGGTGGATTTTGGTGGCATGGTTCTGAGATGTAATGCAGAACTGTGAAAAGTTGAGAGAAAATTGCACAGTCGCTGCAGACCTGGATCCCACAACATCCCCAAGGCAACAGCTGCACGGCTTGGGGGTTCGAGTGCTGCGAATGGGTCTGTGTTCTGCGAAGGAGCCCTACTCGTTGGAATCTTGGAGAGCAGTTCTTCAAACATGTAAGTAAGGGTTCCCGTTCGTGAGTGGGTCCAGGGTTTGGACCCTTGATCATCGTTCACAAGTGTCCGCAAGTGTTCGCAAGTGCCAGAAGCACCGGCATCAGCGAGCAACACAAGCACCAACACCACCAGAAGTCTCCAACACCAGCACCACTACCAGCCACAAGCACCAGCAGCTCCATCCGTCTTGGGCTCGACCTCCAAGACTTGAATCAATGTACTCGGTGAGTATCTAACTTTTTAATACTTTTTACACTTACACATTTATCAACATTTTCATGCATCAACCTCCGCGACATATCTCACAGAATGTTGTTTTACATGCTCTCGTCAATTCAAATTGACGTTGATTCCCTGACCTTCAGTCTTGCGACGCTACAGACAAGATTGCATGTGAACACGTTATTTCTAGCAGGGGGTGGCTGTAATTCTGCATGTTAAGCACAAATATCCTTCCAATCAAACATCGTTCCATTCCCAATAGAGCCACATTTGGCATCTGGATCCTGGGTCCCATCACCTTTAAGGGATTTTGGCGAGTTGGGCTTAAACACAAAACGCAGCACCTCTAGGATTTTTTGTCAAGTCTCGATCTAATTTGAATTGGACGGTTTTTTGAGTGCTCACCCTCCAGCAAGAAAGGAAACCCGCTTGGAAGAATGCGGCATGCGAAGAGGAGACAAGGGCATGAAGGTGCTTTGCAGCCGTTTTGGGTGTTTGATTGCTTATTTTTCATTGTTTTGTGATTTGAGGTATGTGAATGTCACAGCTGTTTCGACAGGCCGTTCTGGAAAACATCGATGTGGTGTGCGCGACGTGCATCGGTTGTGGCATGGGACCTTTGGACAGCCGAACCTTTCCATTCATTGTGATTGACGAGGCGGCACAGGTGCCACGAGCTCGTTGCAACCTGCATGTGTGTCGGGGCGAAGAGTACTATGCTTCCGTGTAATGTATGACTTCTTTTGTAGAAATAGAGATCCATTGATCCGTATGCTCAGGCGGCTAAATGGTGAGTTGTTGCAACAAAACGTTTGTCAGAGTGCAAATTTTGCAATGCAGAATCCTTGCCAAATTAATTTATTGGTGGAAACTGCAGTAGTATGCACGAGCAGTTTGGCTTAGGCTTAGGAATCTACAGACTTGTATTTCCATATCATGGGTTTAGCTTCCTGTCTACTGCGCGCCAAGATTTTGAGAGCTGTAATCTCCGCAGGTCTTGACGTGGTCCCATCAAAGTTGCCTTGGTGGTGTCTCCATATGTTTCCCACAGTTTTGTTGATTCACAGTGTCGTATTTGTTAATGTAAATTATCATTGATTCCCACTTCCATAGGCCTGGGTGGTTTGGGACCGCATTTGTGGACGTATGGTCGTGGCCGCCGACTGCTTTCTTGACAGGTCATTGAGCCTGCGGTAATTTTGCCTTTGGGCAAGGGTGCCGTGCAAGCGGTTGCTCGGTGGCCATGAGACTTGTAGCTTCGGACTGGGAGCTTCCGCTTCGTGTCGCATAGAATGTTTCGTGGCATCCTGGCCTTGCTGAGGTGATGGTGGGAGATCAATGCCAGTTGCCTGCAACAGTGCTGAGTCAAGAGGCGCAGACCAAGGGCTTGGACATTTCCATGTTTGACAGTCTCTTGCCGCAAAATGGGTTGTCAAAAAATGTTGCAAAAACTGGTCTTTTTTTGGGTGAAGCGGAGAAGGACGGTGGTAGTAGT
Source organism: Breviolum minutum Mf 1.05b.01 (assembly GCA_000507305.1). Classification (NCBI taxonomy): domain Eukaryota; class Dinophyceae; order Suessiales; family Symbiodiniaceae; genus Breviolum; species Breviolum minutum. Next base: position 44,203 of record DF242318.1, on the reverse strand, counting down.
AGTAGTAGTAGTAGTAGTAGTAGTAGTAGTAGTAGTAGTAGTAGTAGTAGTAGTAGTAGTAGTAGTAGTAGTAGTAGTAGTAGTAGTAGTAGTAGTAGTAGTAGTAGTAGTAGTAGTAGTAGTAGTAGTAGTAGTAGTAGTAGTAGTAGTAGTAGTAGTAGTAGTAGTAGTAGTAGTAGTAGTAGTAGTAGTAGTAGTAGTAGTAGTAGTAGTAGTAGTAGTAGTAGTAGTAGTAGTAGTAGTAGTAGTAGTAGTAGTAGTAGTAGTAGTAGTAGTAGTAGTAGTAGTAGTAGTAGTATTAGTATTATCCTGCAGACAGGTACTAGTACGGAAGTAGACATAAGAGTGATATGGTTGCCATAGAAGTATGAATATGACGTAGTAGTTCCGAAATGGATGACTAGTGGTAGAACGGTTCATGATCACAAACTGCTTGCGCTGTCGATGATAGGCTTTTTCAATAGAGAGGGAGAGGGAAAGCAAAGACCAGCAACTCAATCATTTTAATACGTTTGGTGCAACATTTCACCAGCAGATCCCTGCAATGGGGGCTTATATTGCAAGTGTATGTTGTTTCAAGTTCGCTTGGTTCTTTACGTAGCCAAAACTGATGCCACAGTAAAATGAACCAATTCGGCTTGCACTTTTTGGAGACAAGGGAGTTTGGACTGCATCCAAGGATTGCTATCCATGGGCATGGAGTACACGCTCCTCACTGACCAATACCGACTCTCGGTTCTTGTTTCAGTTGGAATCGATGCTAGACTTTGCTTGTCTCTGTGAAGGTTTTCTTCGTTCAAGTGTGTAGAACAGTACACACTTACATGTACTGTGTTGTACTGTAAATATTTAAATGCGTAATTATCTAATTATTTATAGACATCGAGGAAAGTCATGGCATTGAAGATATATCCCCTTGTTTTTTTGGCGTGTTTTCTGATATCGAGCGCCCCTTGCATTCCTTTCCCTGTGAATGTTTTCATTGGCTCACATGGAGTAAGCTTCCAAGGAATGCATCCCTCAATCAGTGCCTTCCCATCCTGGCGTTTCTACCGTGGCGAGCTTAAGAATGCGGTGACCGATGCGGATCGGCCCATGCCTCCAGGTGGGCTATCCAGAAACCCACAAATCCTGAGGTTTACTGTCAGGTGAGTGTTTGGCAACATTGCTAGATAGATGTAAACTGCAACAACATTTTTTGAACATGACACACTGACACACTCAGATTTGATGCAAGAGGGAGATGTTGTGGTTGATAGTGCCAACAGTTCAAATACTATTAAAGGAGGGAATCTGCAGCTTACTGCTGGGTACTATGCTACTCTACCCCCTTCATTTTGCCTTGTCCCATGACTACCTGGTTTTCACCTTTAGTCGCCACCATCACGGTTTACCATGATTTACAGGAGGTTTCCCAAACCTTAAGACCATCCTGGACAGATGGATGATCGGGTTGCCCAAGGTTCAGGAAACCCCGGAACATGCAAGTGATAGTGCCAAGTGGCAACGTTTCACTTCCGAAGGTTTGCCCTTCCGGTCCTCCCTGGTCTTCTTGCATGTGGATGCCATTGAGAGCTCAGGCGAGACTGTTCAGCAGAGCCTGTAAGAAAGGCATCCAGTGGAACCCCCCGCAAGATATCGATATAGCCCTTAAATGCCTATCAGGTCTATCAGTGTTTTGCCATTTTTTTTCTCGAGGCAAATTGTTGCTTGTAGAAACAGATTGTAATTCCAATCATCACGAAATCAGCACGACCTTTTCAACACCCTGAGCAACCTGAGTTCTGAGTTCCCCTCTCAGGCGGTGCCTCCAAAAAGAACGAGGGTGAGGCAGACTGCGCTTCGTGGATTGTAGACTCTTGACTGCAGATGTTTCGACTCGTTCCACTGAGATGTTCTTATGGAATGCTGTGGCGGAAGGTCCAACGGTTGACAGTGATACGCCTGGTGCAACCATGCAACCATGAGGGCCCTGATATATCTATATATATATATATATATGTCTATAAAAACGTATGATACATATATACACATACACAACATATGTACATATATAATATATAACATAACATAACATAACATAACATAACATGCCATGCCATGCCATGCCATGCCATGCCATGCCATACCGTACCTTACCATACCATACCATACCATACCANCCATGCCATACCGTACCTTACCATACCATACCATACCATACCATACCATACCATACCATACTCGTACCATACCATACCATACCATACCATACCATACCATACCATACCATACCATACCATACAGTGAAAAGTACAGCACTTCAGTCACGGCCTTATGGCTATGATCATGGTAGTATCTGTCATGACACTTGGATGTCCGCAGGCGCCTTGAGTCAGGTTCAAAACAAGTTTGGTAGCGGAGCCAGGTTGCTGGTTCCCTGCCTTTGTGGTTCGCCGCTCACTTGTTGGCTGCTGGCCTTCTGTAAGGCCTACGCTGCTGGTGGCGGCGCACTACTTGGCTAAGGAGCTCTACGGCTACTTCGCCTTTGTTTGGTGGTTGTGTAGCGCCACAAGCTACACCACGATCCAGGCTACATCCTGAAGGAGCCCATAAAGAAGGTCCTGGACTTCACGAAGGGCATCTTCACCTTTGAGGTCTTCGACGGCACGATTCTGGAGGTTGACACCGTCACTTGCTTGCAGCGATGGCTTCAGCACCTCCTACCACTTCGAGCTCTACCGGCGGCATCCCGCTTCAGGAGTTCCGAAGGGATATACCTCCGGGTTGGATTCCAGGGGACCCCAACTACCCCCTCAAGATGTTTTTTGAGAAACTCAAGTTGTGGTATAGAACGTGCACGGTCGAAGACGAATGTGTGGGCCCGCTTATCGCGGGGAGACTGTATGGCCGGGCGGCCAAGGTCGCCATGGGTCTTCGAGTACCTCGTCCAGACGGACAGGTAGACGTGGGAGACGCGGCACTTGTCCGATTGAGTGTCGACGAGGTTCGTGATCCTACGACCGGAGCAATCCTGCAGAGTCACATCCCTTCGGGCGTTCAATGTCTAGCCAACGCACTTCGTCAGGTATTTGGACAACAGGATCAAGATCTGGCGACATCGGCCCTAGAGAAGTTCTTCAGCTTGACGAGACATGGGTCGAAATTGACGTTGGCGGAATACGCTGTGGAATTCGACGTTCGCTATGACGAAGCACAAGATCGAGCCGGACTTCAACTCAACGAGGTCGGCAAGTTCTTTCTTTGGTTCAAGAACGCCGGGATTCCAGCGAAGACGGTGGATGACATCAAGCTGCAGGTGTCCGGCGACTACAGTCGATTCCAAGACGCACGATCTCTGGCGTTGCGTCTCAGCCCCAATCGTGATCATGACAACGAGATCTTCTATGGTGAGACTGAGGGTGACATCTACCAGAATGGAGACTACGGAGATGACCTCTACACCTATGATGAAGATTGGTGGTATGGCTATGGTGGATATGACGAAGACTACGACTATTGGGGCGAATATGACGACGGCTGGTACGACTACAATGATGATGAGTACTACTGGCAGGATGAAGGTGGAGACCCCGAAGAGCAGCAACCACATGCAGTACCTGAAGGAGAACCCACAGCGAACTCAGGCCCTGCGGATGAAGCTCAAGGAGATTTCTACAAAGGAAAAGGAAAAGGTGGTGATGAAGGATGCTTCAACTGCGGAAGCAAATGGCACATGGCAAGAGATTGCCCACTTGGTCGAGGAGATCAAGGAAAAGGATCAGACAGATTCGGAAAGGGCAAGTCAAAAGGAAAATATGGATATGGTGGTGGATATCGGAAAGGAAAAGGAAAATCAGGCTTCAGACCTTGGAGCAAAGGAAGATTTGGAAAAGGAAAGAGCAAAAGCCGATTTGGAAAAGGCGGCAAAGGAAAAGGGAAGCCTCGCTTTTGGTACAGCAACGCGAGGTCGCAAGGTCTGGACATTGATGGAGCAATGGCCAACTCTACCACGGAGACAACGAGACAATCCACCAACACGAAGAGCAGCGCATCTGTTCACTTTGCCACCGACGACAAGACGGAGCGGTACTTCATCCACACTAGTTCAGAAGAAGAAGATTTCTCATGGAAGAAGAGAAGTGCCGCAGCATCTTCATCTTCACATGGAGCTGATGGAGAAGGTGAAGGCGATCGACAACCTATGCCGAGGAGTCATTCCACCGCTTTCAACTTTGCCATGTTCCATGCCAAGGAGATGACCGAGAACAGGGAGAACTACTTCAATGTTCGAGGAGCTCAACGACATGGACTTCTCATTGATCCTGGAGCAGCTTCGGGTCTCATTGGGTCGGACACGTTGAAAGAGCTTCTTCAACATTGTGTGGCTCCATATGGAAAGGAGAATGAGGTTCACCTGAATTATGAGAAGACAACACCAGTCAGTGGCATCAATGGAGGATCTGACTCCACACTGGCTGAAGTCAGCATACCGCTGACGTCAAATGGACAACCTCTCACCTACACTGCAGAGGTTATCGGTGGCAGCGGATCTATGTGCCCAGCATTGGTAGGCAACCCTACTCTACGCCGTTTGGATGCCAGCATTTTCACAAACTGGTTTGAGAATGGCGACGGATTGATGATAGCTGGAGGACGCAACAATGACAAGGAGAAGCACTACAAGTTCTTCCGGCTGTTGCTCACCGATTCAGGACACTATCTACTTCCCACAGATCGTGCTGAAGACAGTAAGGTGCCACGAGAAGTCAAAAGAGAGGTGATGATGTTTTCCTACAAGATTGCCGAGGAAACCATGAAACAGTGGTCAGATGTTCGACCACATGTTCGACACTGCTTCCTGTTGAATGCAAGTGCAGATGGCCGAACAGGTTGTGACCGGGGTGAACTTTCTTCATTACCAGAGCTACAAGAGGAAACGACCACCACGGACAACTTGAAGAAACCTTCTTTTGTACTACAGCAAGAAGACCATGAAGAAGAAGGACGACCACCAGTACAAGAAGACCCGGCAGAGACAACATCATCACCAACTGCCATTTTGGCAACGTCTCATGTTGAGGCGGAACACGAGCACCACGACCACACTTGTGGAATTCAGGAGATTGACGAGCACAAGGAGATCTACTATCGCTATGACGGCGACACGCTTCCTCAAGGAGTTGATGAAACAAAACTTCGCAGAAGATATCGAGCCATCCCCGAAGAGTTCTACACTACCACTGGACTATGCCCGGTGACTCCTTCGAACTTTTCTCAATGGTTTGCAAAAGCAAAAGGAAAAGGTCTTCGTTGGCATGCATGGGAGATCTTCTCGGGCAGCGGTAGACTGTCTCTCATTCTACTCATGGCTGGTCTCATCGTCGGTTTCCCGGTGGACTATCGATATGGTTGGGACCTATGTGATCCGCATCACCAACGTATGTCAATGTTGCGACAGGCTCAAGAAGAATTTCAACCAGGCTATCTTCACTGTGCACCGGACTGTGCACCATGGAGCGTGTCATCTACTTCCAAGGATCCCAAAACTAGGTATGCAGAAAGGATGCAGGCACGCCCCAGCATACAGATGGTCGATGAGATGTGTGCCAAACAGTCGAAGCATTCCAGAGGATACAATGTGGAGCAACCCTTCGGCAGTTCCATGTGGCAAGAAGATCTACCAGAGAATGCACTTCGACTTTCACGATTACAAGATTATCGGAGAAGACAACGCATCGATCAATGTATGCATGGAGCAACGGATGAGAACAAACAGCCTGTGCAGAAAGCGACAGGTTTTGGGTCAAATGTCAAGTGGAGCAAGACGGCACTTCGTTGCAATGGACATCATGGAGTACCACATGCACAACTACGAGGTCAAGTACCTGGAGGAGTATCTCGCACATCTATGGCAGCAGTCTATCCACGATATATGTGCCAACGCATGCGGCAAGACATCGTGGACTACCTGTACAAGAACAACCTTCTCAAGATCAAGACTTGGCCTGAAGAACTTAAGCATTTCACGGTGGACCACTACTACTCATGCATCCGTTGTCAACTTGGACGAGCTTGCCCACCTGACGAACCACATACCTTTGTTCCCAAAGAATGCCGGTATGGAGCGCCTCGCTATGCAGGTATGAAAGGACATCCAGCATCAAAAATATCGGAAGATCCTATCCTCACTTGGAAGAAGGACACCAACCGTAAGATGTTGGAATCCATCACCGTCAACGATACTTTGGAATTGAAGATCTTCCCGCACGAGCGACAGTACATCAAACAGGCAATGGTCGAGATTGTCGAGCACTCCATGACGGTCTTTGACGAGATCATCAAGATGCGCAGGAAGAAGGAAGAGTTCGATCATTGGATATCAAGTCCAATACATCTAGAGCTCTTCAAAGAGATCTTCGAGAGACATCTACAAGTGAAAGGCATTCGAGCACAACTGCGACCATGGCACAAGTCGACTGCAGAGCCGAAGATCCCACTCTCATCTTCCTACATGAGGCTGTTCATCATCGGCAACAAGAGGCAATGGCAGATTGGTCCATTGGAGGACATGCGAGAGATGAGCCACAACCAGATCAATGAAGCTATTGATGAAATGGACTGGATGGTGACAATTTATGGAGTTGAAGTTGGACAAGCACCATCACCTTCAACGCCGACATCGAGGACAAGAAGTATTCCACCACAACCACAGTTTGGTCCGCGAAAGGACGACAGGCTGACAGAACCTGAACTTCGTGCACGACCAGAAGATTCTATGGTGAAGGCGGATCCTCCTTATGAAGAGTTTGAGACAAAGGAAGCACCCAGTGGAACTCTACGACCAAACTACAACCTCAGGAGAGTTTTGGAAAAGCTTCCTAAGTTGTACAACGACGGCAACATCACCAGGGTGCGACAATTACTTCTTGGACTACATGAACGACTATGGCACTCACCAGCTTCTGATTTCTGTAACCTGCTCAGACGAGCTGGACTACCAACGGAAATCCTCAACGAGGCAATGGAGTCGGTGAGACAATGTCCCATATGTAGAAAGTACGTGAGACTTCCGAACCGACCACAAATGCGGGCTCGTGGAGCAAACATCTTCAACGAGGCCGTGCAACTTGATCTGTTCTTTTGGGAGTCAAACACCTATCAGATTCTCATTGATGAAGCAACGAGATTCAAAGCCTGCAATGTGGTTGAAGGACAAGAAGCAGAGCAACTCTTTAGCTGTTTCTTGCACATGTGGGTCTATATCTTCGGCCCACCGGGCAAGGTCATCATGGACCAACAGGTGAGTCTCATAACCCACGACGCTGGCGCTGAGTTTGAGCGTCTCAACATGGAGAGATGTCCTCGTGGTACGACCAGTGGCCATGGTGCAGCTCATGAAGCTTACTATGTATAAACTTCGTGCAGAATTGCAGCGTCAGGGCCTAGATCCTGAACCTTCTGAACTTGGTCGAGAAGCTGCTATGTCACAAAACATAACTCTCTCCTATGGTGGGGTCACTCCCACGATGGCCGTGTTCGGCACCCTGCCACGCGGGTTTTATGACACGGAGTCACGTGGTCTGCTGAACTCCACAGGTGCCATGCAAACCGACCTGACCGATGTTTGAACGTGCTATGAGAATTAGACAGACTGCTTTAGCACAGTGCCAACAAGCAGTTGCAGAAGATCGTGTAGCGAGGGCTGCTCGGTCTAGGCCTCACCAATTGGACATCACGGAGATGGTTGCTGGCACCACTGAGATAGAGTTCTACAGGGAGATAAAGAATGACATCGGATGGCGAGGACCCGCTTTGCTACTTCGACTGGATGCTGACGAAGGAGTGGCGATCATCCAGTACCAAGGCAAGCCATATCTTGTGGCACTACGGCACATCAGACCATACAGAGGCATCTATCACGTGGAACTTCAATCACCGGATGTTGACGACGCATTGGAGAAAACGATGCGCTATGTCGAGATGCACACGGAGTACAAGGTTCACATCTATGGATGGATCACGAAGAAGAACGGACAGTGGACAAGACTACCAAAGGCACATGACGAAGCCATCAAGATCTTCCAGAAGGCTGAAATCATCTACAAGTCTATGTCTACAAGGAAACTACATGGTGTACTATTTGGACGAGCTCTTCGGTCTTTCAAACCTCCAACCGGCACTGTGGGTACTCTCATCACTTGGATCATCCACAGCAGAAACTACTCAGTCCAGGAGTACAACAGCGACAATCACCTCAAGATGAAACGCATCACCAACTGAGGACACCTGCGTGCTCTACTTCTACACCTACCTTTCATCAGCAGACGAACCAGAAGGAACCTCAAGAGTCAGTCACCGTGAAAGAAAGGCCCTAGCAGATTCCTCCTCGTCTGTTCCTCAGGAAGGCGGTCAACCTATGGAAACAGATGGACAAGCAGTACAAGATCGTAAACGAGATGGACCAGACAGCAGAACGGTGGTATTGTCTCCGGAAAAGAAGAAACAGAAGATCGAGTACCTTCGGAAGGAAATGGACTTCTTGGAGAACTACTACGTCACTCATCAGCGGAACTACTTGGTGCAGTTCGACATCACAGAGGACTGGCGCTACGACTATGACTTGATGACCACCACTACCAGAGCATATCTCCTGCAACATCATGAAGCTGCGCGGAAGAAGTGTGGCTATCTGTTCACCATCGACTACAAGGCAACACATCAAGCACGAGCATGCTTGCGTACAGCTCGCATCTACAAGGTCGACCAGGAGACGGACAACATCAATGACGATGACATCACCCCCGAGATTTGGAGCAAGGTCGATGAAGCAGACAGCTTGGAGGTGAAACAGTTCGTAGACGAGAAAGCCTTCAAGCCCATCCACAAGCTACAAGTCAATTCAGACATGGTAGTAATTGGCATGACTGGTAGGGTAGCTGACACGTTTCGCCTTCCCGCCGTGAGCATGTAACACGTGCATGATACCGCCATGTTTCTTCACCTCGTCGTCGTCGTAGGATGTCTCATGTTCTTTCGTCGACCACTGTTTGCCGATGAAGCGTCATGTATACATACCAGACGTTGGTATGGTGTGCTGAATCTTCGGTAGTGTAGTCCCACTTCTGCATGTTGTTTCACTTTGACCAGGACTTGGTTAGCCAGCTTCATGTCTTTGACTTGTGCAATTGTGACTCTCGACTGGAGTAGAGATATGTCTGCGATCACGTCGAGTCTCGTCGCTGTAACCCATAACAATGCACCAAGTATAGATCTGAAATCGGACACTTCTTCCGGCGTGAGCTTTGAGTCCTCGGATCGTTGTGGAACTTTGGCTTGAGTGATCTTCTCCGAGAATTCCTGTTGATCGATCTTGATTCCATCCTGCAAAGCACTGTATCGGCATCCACAATGGCTGAAAGGAAGTTTCTGTCGGGTGACCTTCTTGAACTTCTGCACAAACAAGTCATAGTGCTTGTCCAGCCAACTTCTGGATGCGGTAATAGCCAAGTCGTCAACATGTGTGGTCATCATAGCCGTCATGTTTGACATGTCGCATGCCTTGGCCTTGTCCTCCTCTTTCTTCCAGTAGAAACAATTCTCATCCATCTTCGACCTCGATGCTCCAAGTTCCATGACGAAAGTGTGAAGACACAGTTGCCAGGCCAAAGGTGCATCATTGAGTCCATAGATTGGCTTCAGGCATAGAAGTCCATACTCCGTCACAGAGTGTTCTGGGGCTTTGAAAGCATCTGAGTACTTTTGAAGATGGCGCCATACATTGAGTGGAGGATATACAACTACTTGTCGAGTAGGTGCTTGAAGACCCAACTTCCTCAATGCCTTCTGGATTTCTTGGAAGCTGAAACCCTTCAAGAATGCCCCAGCGATGTCCCAGCTCTCGATGTCCTTGTCGGGGGATCTTGACGATTGAGACACCAACATGCGCTGTGACAGTCTAGTAGCTGTTGTACTGCGTGTCGTAAGCTGTGACTTCTGAGCGTCAAGGCATCCTCTTGCGCACAACCTGCTTTTGATCTTGAGAGATCGATCAGGTTGTCTTTTCCACTTCGGACTGGAATCTACAACGTTGGTTATGACACGTCTTTCCGAATTGATGCTGCGAGAAAGAAGCCCAACTCTTGATCAGTTGGTTCGAATTCAAGAGAGTGGAAATCCGGTGCTGTCGTGCGATTATTACATGGACTGCAAAGACTTATGGGAACTCATCACAGGTTCCAAAGTCTTACCACAGGACAAGAGCCAACGCCTCTATGTGTTGGGAATCAGAGAAGCGAGACTCACTGGCAAGATCCGACTTATGGTCTTGGTTCCAACAGAGAGCATGGTGTCAGATGCTCTCACGAAACCAATGCTCAGCCCAGGGTTACTCATGCTTCTTACCAGTGGGAAGGTAGAGATTTTCAACATGCCAAATCACAATGTCCTCAGCCGCATCATGCCGTCCCTCCAGGAGTACGATGAGAATGACCTGGTGAAGGACGACGATGCTATTCTGAAGGATGTGGAGAAGATGCCTCAGAACGTGAAGGCGAGCCATGCTACGATCCTGCTTGGAATGGCAGGAAATCTTGTGGCAAGCACTACATCAATGAGGAGCGCTATGCTATTGGGAGCGATGGCTACGGGCGCTATGGCAGCTGGCGACGTGCAGAAGGAGACCAACTACATGACTGAGGAGACCTACCGCGTGGAATATGGCGGCACTATGAACTACATCAGCGTCTACATCGCGATCTTCTTGGTGGTGATCTTTGCAATCAAGATCGAGCGCTACACATGGCAGTGGACCGCAATCATTGCACGAGTCATGCAGTTTAACAAGGTGATGGAAATAGCAGTGAAGCAAGAACAACCTGATCTTGGACCAGCTCCTATGGATGTGGATCTGGCCAACCTGTCAGGCTCAGATGGAGATGAAGATCTACGTCAACTGCGATATGAATGTCAGCAGTTGAAAGAACGAGTCGTCGAGATGCAAGCCTACAATGCGGCTATGGAAAGAAGCAGGGATCACTACAAGAAAAAGGCAGACATCGCAGAAACCAATCTTGCCCAGAGGATTGGTGATGAATATGATGAGGCAAGGAATTTAAGAGAGGAACGAGATCGTCTCTTACAGGCACAACAGGCCAATCGAGATCGTCTTCATCATGTACAAGGACAACTATACACCACGAGGAGACACCTACGAGAAGCCAAGGACGAGATCGAGAACATCAAGAAGATGACGGATAAGGACGAGTCGGAAACAGACGAAAGCAACAGCAGGAAGATGCCGAGAACCTCACCTCTCTCACCTCCTGCAGCACCAGTTCCTACATCTGTGGCAACCGCTAGCAGATCTCATGAGGACTCCAACAAGATGGACGCGATCCAGAACACCATCAACGAGATGAACCAAATGGTCGACGCGAAGAACGAGGAGATTCGCGACTTGCAGGAGACGGTGAAAAGTCTCACGAATCAAGTTCGAGACCTTAAGGCAAGTGATGATGCAAATGACACATCAGCCCGAGAGTACAAGGCTATGTATGAACGAAACGTGCAGATGGTCCAGCAGCACAACGCAACGTTTCACGGCCTTGAGCGAGAAGTAGAACGTCTTCAAGGAGAACTTCGCCAAGCCAACGATCGCTTACAGTCAGAGACGAACAAAGAGAAGGTTCCGGAACGAGTTTTCCTCACGCGATCGGGCGAGTGTTTTCACAAAGATGGATGTAACCATCTTATGCATGGTAGAAATCCACGGCCTCAACAATCCTTCTCTCGATGCAGAGACTGTTGGCGTGGTTGATGTACAGAATTGGCCACCAGGTTATGACCGGAGTGAAAAGTACAGCACTTCAGTCACGGCCTTATGGCTATGATCATGGTAGTATCTGTCATGACACTTGGATGTCCGCAGGCGCCTTGAGTCAGGTTCAAAACAAGTCATACTATACACATAACATACACACATGCATGCATACATACATAACATACATACAGAACATACATGACATACATACATAACACACACATTGTACATATGGTGTATATACATTATTATATGTATAGTACACACAGAATATAAATGTCTCTAATTAAGGTTACAAAACATGATGCCATGATTATATACAAACATTGTCATTACTGTTCATTCTTCACTCTCTTAAATATCAGGCCATTATTCTGACAAGTCATAATCCACGTAATTATTCCCTTGCAAGGGGATGGAACGTATACCATGGATTTTTTGAGTCCTGCTCCAACAAACTGGCGCACCCAGGAGCAGGTCATGCAGTCGGGAATCAAGCCGGAGAGCATTGGAATCATTTCGCCGTATGGGGCACAGGCAGGGGTCTCGAAAGAAGTGGAGTCCAGTCTTGCAAGTTTTGGAAGCTAGAAAATTGCACTATTGCTAGAGACTCATCGACGGGATCGTGGTGGTAATGAATCCAACTGGATTGCTTTCTCCTCTGCATGGGAAAGGTCAAGTTGATCCAGCGGTGCTTGCCCTACAATGCTCAGATGCCTGTGCAAGTCAGCACAGTGGATGCATTCCAAGGCGAGTGTCGGGGTTAGGCGTTGGATGGAGTGGCAACACCAAGAAATAGAATGCGATAGGTATTGTCGTTTGCACCCTGATTCGCAGGGGGACCTCCAAATTTAAATGAAAGGGGAACCCATTTAGAGCGAGTTAAGGCCTTTGAAAGGCGCATCTCTGCTAGCCCAACATGACGTCAACAACGTGTTCAGTACAGTGACTCGCCTCTATAATTGCACGCATCAGCATGCAAAAAATGGGAAAATCTGCAGATTCACAATCGCTTACAGAGTAACACCAAACCGTTTCAGCGAGCCCCAAAACCTGTACCAAAAGTGGAACTCCTCTCAGAATCGATTTCCTTTGCGATTTTTTTTTCTGTGTTTTCCTTTCTTTATCGTTTTACAAAGGATCAAGTAAGTGCTCCTGAAGCAGTGCTGTTCAACTGTTAAAGAATCCTATTGCGTGACTTCAATATGGTGTCATGCACAGAACACAGTCATGGGTGGGGACAGGTAATCTCCGGTCTGTGAGGAATGATTCCGATTGCATGCAACGAAACAGTGTTGCATAAAGTCAAACCGATCAAAACGAGATCTTCATGAACTATGGCCATGGCACCTAGATAGGCAGCGAGCGTGAAGTCATCATCCTGAGTTTGGTGCGCGCTAATCGCCGCGGAGACGTGGGCTTCGTGGCGGACTGGCGGCGCCTCAACGTCGCCTTGAGCCGAGCGCGACGGCTCTGTGTGGTGGTGGGTACCTTGGACGGGTGACGCGGAGAGAAGGCTATATTCGGCTAAATCTCAGAGAAGGTCTCTGTTTTCATTTTTCCCTTTTGTCGGGGCCCAGGGTGTTGCACTCGCTTTGACTTTAAAATGCAGCGCAGACTTGGCATTGTTGGGATTCCTGTCAAACAAAAAGTCAGCAAAAATCTGGAGTGTTGTCATGTTGATGAAATGGATGCACCGCAAGTGAGCAAACAACTGGTCGGTAACTGGATCATCTTAGCACCGAACAGGGCTTCCAAGTAGGTGGAAAGGCTGCCTTCCAGAAGGTAAGGAAGGTAATTGTGTGAGGTCAAGTTTTCATCCCTTATCTTTTCTTGGCTTTGGAAAGATATGGATTTTGCATGATTTTGCTGTTGAGCTGTATGTAATTCGCGACCCCTGTGGAAGACTCGGAAGACACATGTTGCTGGATTCACAGGATCTACACCGCTCAGGTAACATCCCCACCTGGCTCAACTCACAGAGTGCCCTGATCCGCGACTGGCTGGGCTATCATCAAGTGGGCAAGGCCGATGTACGCGCCTTCCGAGGCGCGATTTCAACGGGTCCAAAAACAAGGCATGCATAGGGAAACGCGGCAGAAATCATCGAACATGTAATACAGTAGAGTCAGTAGAGAAACCCGCTCTCCAACTCTCTCTCTCTCTCTCTCTATCTATAGCAGTAAAAAAGATTATTGATCATACTAGTAGTTGGCTGGGCGGGCGTAGACGGCCGCGTGAAATCGTTTGTTTAGGACATTCCAAGGTGTGGCAGGCGCGCACAATTCAGCTGTCAATGTGCCAAAATACACCGTAATTTGCATTTTTTTGGCGTTGGTACACACCTCATCTTTGTCGAATACTGTGGAAATGTGCCAAAATACACACGAATATGCTTTTATGTTGCGTCGGTACATACTTTACACATGTCCAAACCAGTGATAACGTTCGTATTCAAAGTGCTATGCAAAGTTGTTTTGAAATTATTCAAATGACACCAAAAGAGGCGTCTCAAATAGCTATGGAGAGCAAAAAAGCCACAAAACCCAGTGAAACATGGGACGACATGCGCCAAATGAAGAAAAATGTGTGGCCAATTGTGTCCGCCGGACTTAGTAGTTAGCTATCGGACGCTCAGGGATGGTAGTCACACATGACTTGGTAGAACGGGGGCCTGAATGGACGACCCGAGGGACCAACTCCAAATTTATGTGAAGAATTGGCAGAGCAGCTCAAGGAGCAGTGCTGTTGCAACATGCGTTTTTGTAGTTGTTGATCATTGAATCATTGAATCCTAGGTGCGCTTTTGTGCTGTTTTGGAGCCACCCACGTTCACGGACTATACAATCTTCTGCATGGGGCGGGGAGTCAAAACTTGCACTTCCCTTGGAGGCTACGTGACAGACCTTCCAATGGATGTGGCAGCCAAGGTGGCTTGGATGGCACGTAGACAACCTCCTTTTTTTGCACCAGAGGAATAAATCTCTCGATTTACGCTGCCACCTGGATTGGATGTTTTCTTCACCTAGCTGCAAAAGACCCGTTGACCTTTGGAGATTTGCTTGGACCTGGAAAGTCTCACAGCCTTCCATCCTTGCTTATCTCTGAGGTGAATGCGCTGCGGCAAGACTTCGTGACGCAGAACCCGGCGCCGGCAAAGTTGTCCCGGGCTGAGAAGGCTGCGCGCAACGTGTCGGCAGCAGGGAAGAAGGCGCGAGAGATCACACAGGCCTTGGAGGATGCCATCAAAGCCGAGGATGAAGCGGTAGCTTGGCAGAAAGGAGCAATCAAACGGTCATGGACGTTGGACGATGCCATCTACCAATGGCTTAGGATTGCCTGAACGGCCACAATGAATTTCTAGATATAAGCTTTGAAATGCCTTGAAACTTATTGGGTGCGAAGCCGATAGCAAAAAACTATATATTCATATATTCATTTGGTATCTTTCTGCAGAGTGCGGTTGATGATGTTGTTGCTGGGGAGAGGAGGATGATGAGGATGAGCATGAGGATGAGGACATTGTGGGTCAGTGCACAGTAGATGTTTATATTGTAAGACAGATAGCATGAAACATGGGTCTTGGTGCATACTCTTTGTAGAGCATCCCCACACGGTCGTGGATTACAACCTCCACAATGCCAAGTTCTCATCAATAGTTTAGTTTCCCAAGTTCAGTTTTCTTCAAAATAACCCAATCCTCTGAGCAGAATGAAACCAATTTCCCAAGTCCTAAATGAAAATTGAAGTCTGTACGGCATCGAGATCATTCCTTTTTCGATATATCCTTCATTATTGAGATGCCGTCTTGCTGGAATGGAATGCTGCCCCTTCCAAAGAAGCATCCACTCAGGTGCTCAAGAGTGTCATCTCCCAGGCCCAGTGTGAAGAGGGGTGCTGGAGGGATGCTGCTACGTGCAACGTGCGAATCTCGGGTTGGTCCTTCGAGTTTTTTTTTAACGTCAGAACATCATTGTCAACTCGTCGAATCAGTGTCAGGTTGGCGTTTGACTTGCATCAGATCCGTGTTTGATCATGTCAGATTGCAGAAAGACACTCTCGCACAAATGTCTCTCGATGTATGAGACTAGTGGGTTTGTGGGACAGATTTCAGAACGCAAACATGAATTATGTAATTATAATCATGTCAATTCTATGTGACGTTCTCATTTAAGAGATCTCCACCTACGAAACTTTGTATCTTTGCAGTCTTGAAGCAAAGGGTGATCATTTGAGCTGGAGCCCCTGAAGTTTTGTTTCAGGAAATACCGAGAAGCAATGTAAAGAACGCACGATAAATCGAAGCATGCGCAGGCCAAAGAGGCGGGCATTGAGAAGTCTATCATCGATGAAGCAGAGATCACCCTGGAATCTTTGAGCGCCACGTAGCTTGGAAGGCATGCGACAAAAGGAGAAATGTTCTGATTTGTTCGGAAAAGTGCAATCTAAACAGGAGTCCTAAGTGCCCGAGAAAGGCCAGACAAGAATAACTTCTGAGGGACCGTTTTCTGTGAAAGTCTTTCTTGTGTTGCATTTTCTTTCTAGTTCCATGAAGTCTGCCTTTGTTTGCATCCAAGGGCCCCAAGGGTTTCTAAGTGGCTTGGGGATATTGTCCCGAGGAAGAAGTTGACTGCGGCCATGAAGAGTCGAGACCCTACAGCCTTGGTGCAGGCGCCTGTCCTGTCATGCCTGTGGTTCCCGTCAGCCGGATGCAAACTGATTCGACGTTTCGAAGTTTGAGGAATGAATGTAAATGAAACGTAGATCAATACGCACTGAAGTAAATCGACAGTAGAAATCGGCTATCTGAAATTCTTGATGGCAAAACATGAACTGGAATGCTTGGGGGGCTCCCTCTCTCATCCTCTCTCCTATTTTTTCCTGGGATGCGGGCATGTGTTCTTCCCTCTGATGTCAGGGATAGGAAGAAGGCAAGGGTTTATGAGCGTGTGTAAGTTATTGAAGCTGCTACCAGCTAGCACCTGGCTTCAACAGATCAATACTCGTATAATCCTCGGCACCTATGCCTATCCGACCGATCCATCCTACCAACCATGAATCCATGTCAAGCCACATGCTATTCACCAATCCAGCCAACGTGGCAGACTTGCGTTACTCAGAATCGTCCAATTGTACCAAGTATGTTCCATCATATTCCATGTGGCCATAGCTTGTGATTCCAATCTTACCCTTGCATATGGACCTGCTACAGTCGTCAAAACTGGGCAGGCCATTATTCAAGCGAAGATGACCGGCGTGGACGACGAGCCTGGGCATTGAAGTGACAGTTGGCTGGACCGGAAAACCCTGGTACTACGACCTCGGGGGACTGAACCTATGAAGAAAGAGACAGAGACGGAGACACAGACAGAGACAGACACTAGACAGACATACTCACACACACAGACATGCCCTATAGTTCTCATGCCACACGTTCACACCCGATGAACATCGAATATTCATGAATATTCTACTTGCTCATTATTGCTAATTGAATGTTTCAAGACTTTTTCGGATCCAACCTATCACAAGGAATATGTTTGAATTTGCACGACTTGGTGCCGATTGTGTTTGACGAACTTACTTCCTGTATGTTGAGTGTGCTTTGTTGCCATTGACTAAGGACAAGATCGACAAAGCTGAGGCAGCATTGGTAGTGGGATGGGCAGTGGCTTGAACTTCAAACGGCCTCCAAACATGTTGTCTTGAAAGCTAATGTCTATTCCCTATTCTGAGCGACAAGTTCGAATTGACTCCTTGTTTCAACTTGTTTCTTGTAGGATCCTGGAGGCTCGTTTTAAGGTCTTTGAAACAAAGGCAATATTTCGTGATACTCTGAGACAGGCCTTGATGAACGAACTCGTGGTGCCTTCGGAAGAGCATGGTCGCTCTTTCTATGCACCGGCGCCCAAGAAGCCGGAGGCAGAAAAGATCGAGGAGGTAGCAGAGCCTCGGGTGAGTACGCGCAAGTGCGGTATGGGGTCCGGATGGCTGTGTATGGCCTGTATGGTTTCGTAAGGATGTGGTGGTAAAGGAAGGGTGTTCGGGTTCTTGATGGATCTTGATGGTGCCTAAGCTGCTTGAAGAGAAACATCCAGAAGCAGCAATGGCATTCCTGAGTTTGCCTTTTTGAAAGGAGCAGTTAGTTGGCAGATTGCAGTTGTTTGCCCCCGATATTCCTGAGTCACTGCAGAAAGCACCGGAAACAGTATGTCACTATGCCATTTTTGGAATTATTTGGCAAGACCTTCGAGGCTTGGAAAGACAACTATTTGCAGTGATATTTATAGAGCTAGTGCAAACTCACTTATACGTTACCTTCTATCATATTATATGATGCTTTATGATCTATGACAATATAGGTCCAAGTTCAACATGAGTTGATCATGCGACCATGGGTGTGGTACCACTCATTCAAGTGGTCGTCCAGTGCAATGACTGCAATGAATGAGTGCCATGAGACTTTCAACACAGCTGAGGAGAAACCCAAGAAGAAAGCGAAAGGAAAAAGTTGGGCAGGCTTGTTGAATACTGGGCCCAAATATGCTGGCCGCCACCGCAACGATGATGAGGCCGAGTGGAGGATGCTGTTTGTGAATGGGTGCACGGTGCAGGAATCGACGTGAGACAAACTTTTAGTGCAGGCTACACATATGTTTTGCTATCAGAGCAGTCACGTGAACTGAGCAGTGTTGTCTTGCAAGCTTTTCAGTCGGTATTCGAAATCTTGTTTTTTTAAATAATGCACATCATGCAAAAAACATGGACACGAAACATGGAAAAAAGAGCAACGGCAAGACTCAGGGACAGCAGCAAGGCCAACGAAAGTCCCCGGACTCAGAATTTGCACAATTTTAATTGCAAGGATAATGCAACAAGTGCAAGAACAATGCAAGACAAATGGAAAACAATTGCACAAGAAAACGGCATAAGAAAGTCATCTAATTCTAGCAAAGTTTGAAAAAAACCTTGAGAAAACGCAGACACATGCAAGACACATGCGAGGATAATGCAACAAACATATTGAAATAAAGGTTGCAAGCAACGTGCCCAAGAAAGTGCCTTGCAGAATTTGCAAACGCCCTGAGTAAAGTGCAGAAATATTGCAGTAAAAAGTAAAACACATGCAAAAACAATGGACAGCAAACACAACCAGTTTCAATTTGACTATCAATTTTCCATTTTGCTCGAATTTTAGTTGAATGTTTTTCAAATGTGAGCTTTTTTCAAGAGCAATGGTTCTTCCATTTGCTCAAGTGTTCCGATTCAGTGACGGTCTCTGTTCAGGATGAGCCGCCGCCTCCTGAGCCAGAGAAGGTGGAAGTGCCTGAGCCCGAGCCCAAAGGCAAAGGTGAGTGACTTGCCATGGAGGGTGGTGGAGCATGATTGCCTTGAACAAGTGCAATAGGCAATACAGTTCATTTTTTATGACGTAGTGACGTAGACTGTATCTACCCGGCAATCTAGAGAGCAAGTATGTTTCAGAGTCAAATCACCACCGAGACAAGCGCAGGACTAGATAATGAGTCAATGAGTATACAAAGGTCACATAGGACTGCAGGCCGAGGTGAGGAACCTATTGAACCTTGTTGGAACATGTTGGAACAGACGTGCAAGGTTACCAGCGTCACCCAATTTGATTAAATATCATATGATATCTTCACGACTGGGAGCGGCTAGCTTCCCTTGCTCTCCAGCACCCTCAGGAAAGGCAAAGGTGAGAAGGGTGAGAAGGGTAAAGGAAAAGGAGGAAAAGGAAAGTCGGAGCCAGAAAAACCATACCTTTTGGTGGATCCTGACTTGGGTGCTGGAGTGGAGCTGACCCCTACTTGCTGGGGCATGCATGTAGATTTGGTAGAGGAGAAGCCTGGACAGCCGCATCTGACTGCGGGCTGCACCATCACTGCAATTGACGGGAAAAACTTGCTTGGACTGGCTGATGAGGACAGGATTCCTGCACGTTTCAGGGAAGTAGCAAAGTGATAGTGAGAAGGAACCTTTTCAATGCAAAGAGTGCGTCACCAGAACGGACGGACACGGGACACAACTTTTTTCCTCGTTGCTTCACCCAGAATCTGGGTGGATTTGTTCCCCACTGGATCACCAAGAGTCACTTGTACTGGCTTTGCAGCACAATTTAACAGTTGAGGTATCACAGGATGGTGCGATCACATTCTTTCTTAACCCCAATTGCATTACGTTTCATCAATGTAACCTTGAGCATTTGGCAAGTCATGCACTTCAATAGAACTGGGCAACTTTGCTAACTTATGTTACGAATGGATCGAGTTGAAAATGCACCAGTATATTGTGTATATATATATATATATACATATTAATATATCACAAGAATGCCCATACAGGATGCTGTGGCAGACACCTTTGGTCAGCACTTCAAGAACGAAGCGCTAATCGACGTGGACCCTGCCACCTTTGAGACCTTAGAGATGCCTCCAGAAGCTGCGACCTGGCCCCTGAGCTTCCAGGAGGATCTGGAGATGTTGGCCAACAAGCACCTTGGGCCAAATGTGGTTGGGTTCATGTAGTCACGTTGTCATAGATGTGGTGTTTGGTGTTTCAAGGTTTGAAATTGCTGAAATACTACATCACCCATCATCGCTCTATATACTTGTACTTGTTGGCATATTCATGAGCACATGCACTTTGGCCCCGATTAAATCTAAGTGCTAAGTGAGACTTCAATACAAATTGTCACCGTGCTGTCACCCAGACAAGGATCAATACCGCAAACAGTCTTTCTGTGTTTGAAACCGCAGCAAATCTCCGCTCGTTCACCTTTTCTGACCTCAGATGCACGTATGCATACAGCATTGGGTTCTCAAATATTATGATCATGATCTCTATGCCACCTGATTTACATGCAATATGTAGTGTGCGACATGCCAGGTGCTATAGACCACACCCTACATGCTACAGTCTAAATCCTATGCACTCCATATCTACTATGCTATGATATACTATGTAAATCTATGTAATATGTGAAGTTCGCTGTGCTGGAAAAATATATGTGCAAAGCGCATGATTGCGTCACCTAATGTCATCATAGTTTGACCATGTCATCATAATCTGACCAGACACTACAGTACATGAGACTATATCAACAATCTCCCAGCTGGTAGCAGTGAAGCTGTCGCAGAGTTCCCTGGGTGCTGACATACTGGTCTATTCCTCTCACTTGGACACTTGAGAAAGCCTTGCGTACCTGCCATTTTTGATGTAGCTCGAATGCACCCTCAATATCATCTCTCGATCAAATTGTAAGACTTTGGCTGTATTTTGGCACTGCCGAGCGCTGTTGCCAGGTTTGCTATTGATTGCAGCATCTCAAAGCTTGGCAGGGTTGCCCAAACAGAGCGGTTGCCATGGTGTAATGGTCAAAACAAATCACATTGAGTAGATACATGTAGATACTGCATAAATGAATGGTTGATGAGCAACCGTATACATTGTATTACATGGTCTCATGTTAACATCTCTGTATGGATTGAGTCCCTGATTGGCACTTCAAGCCCCGACACTTGAAGCGTTCAACCCAAAGTGTGGATTGCAATCGACTTACAGCAAGCATAGATGAGCAGATGAGCATATCATGTCAGTTTGAATGAAAGTGCTTTACTTACTAACTACTTACTGTATATAATGTCAGTTGGTCCTCTACGATTTTCCAGTGAAAGGACGGGTTTCCTGCTTGGATGGGGTTCTACGTTTTGATATGTCGTTTGTTCAATCGATTAGGACGACTTAAGATGAGAACGTACGTAGACAGATACATGAATTGAATTCTACTCAGTATCCTGAGTGCATTCCAATACATGAGTCCATTACACCAAGTTTAAAATCTGTTACACCGCATTCAAGCACAGTGCAGTGCAGTACAGTATCGCACGTCGCCCGGCATTATGTTTGATTAGGCACATACACAATCACACCACACACTTATATATGCTTGCAGCTAATTGTTTTCAAGTTCTTGTTCTTGTCGTGTTTTCTGCTCTCTATGGTTAGCGGTCAGTGCTCCTCCACAAGAGTTCGCAGACGCAAAGGACTTGAGCTGGCTGGGCCATCAGTGGCCATGGAGCCTGCCAAGATGGAAATGCAGCAGCTTCTGGACTTCTACCTCAAAGGCTTCCTGGTTTCACTTGAGAGCAAAGAGCACGTGAGAAATCCAATTGATCTAGTCTGTGGATGTCAATGAACTGAGCGACTCCCAACAGGAGACATGTCTAGCAGACCGGTTATATGTGGTTATATAATGTGTTTTGGGGCTTGACTACGGATTGACCGCCCCAGCGTGGATAGAGTTAGAACCAATGAGAATCGCATCAGTGAGGCCAGTCCGCAGAGCAGCAGAAGCAGATCGAGGTTGATCAGGAGGCAATGCAAATGGCCATCCGTGTGGCAGCCCGAAACACTTGCAGCCCATGACATCGGACATAGGATCGTGCAGTATTCTATGCTAGACCCATATTGAGCCATATTGTCACTGCAAGGGCAAACTGGCACTGTGCTTTGTTGATTGCAAAGTCTATAGTTGATTATAGTTGTAAGTTGTAAGTGGTCCCATAAAACACAATTACTCAGCCAGGCCCTTACTTAGCATGATCCAGGTTTTCGACATAACCACCACCGCTGCTCCTTCCAAGGTCACAACCAGGAGCGCCAGCAGCGCGAGGCAGCAGAATGGGCAGCTTGGCAGGCTTATGTGCTGCAGATGCAGGAGCTGACGGGTGGGGAACAGGTGCAGCCTTTCTTTTCAAAAAGTTGGGCAGTCAAGCGCGTTTAGGACGCCATGAACTCTCCCAAATGCCCCAAATGGTTGAGTTCAACCAAGAATTCATTTACGGCGGTGTTGGCAATGCAGTTTGCATGATCGCAACTGACCCTCATCCAGAAAAGGCATGTTGAATTCTTTCGTTTGCTTGGCTGCTGTATATCATAGATGGAGAATCTGTTGCGGTGGTCAGGTCAATTCCAGTCCAGTTCTTGTTGTCAATCACAAGTTCTTTCATGCACGCTCGCATGTCGTCAGGTGGTCAGCCTTGGAAGACTTGTGGTATCTAGCAACTTTTCAGACTGGGCCCAGGATCGAATGATCATTTTGATCATTTTGATATTTTTGATCATTTTGCCAGGAGACCTACACCGCCTATGCCATCGCGGCTCAGCAAGCCTATGAGCAGCAGGCGTTTATGTCGCTCTAGAGCCCTTGCAGTAGACGCAACCTGCATTTTCACGGTATAGATGGTAGGCTATTTCTTGTTTCCTCCACGGTACTGGTCAATGTTTTGTTGAGAGTTGTAGGCCGCTCTCGGCATGTAGCAGAAGATTGGAAGTCCGAGATTCAACACAAGAAAATCAAGAAGTCAAGTCTATTCTCCATTGTAATGAAATCATCAGAAGATTCCTCTGCCTGGACCCTTTGAATCTAGACACTGGATGCGTTGCGCATCACAGGTCATGCAGCAAATGCAGGCAATGCAGCAGGCTGCCATGATGCAACAGCAGCAGCCCATGCAGTCCTTTGCCATCATGAATGAGAATAATGAGGATGTTTCAGGGTTTGATCATTTCTATTCAGAGTGGCATGCAGATGTTGTGCTAAAGGTGGTTTATCATATCTCACCGCCGTGAAAAGTTGACACAGGACCTGAAGCACCCTTCTTGTTACTTCTCATCACATTAATTGAGGTCAATGTACAACCAGCAGATGATGGGCCAGATGGGCCAGATGGGCCAGATGGGCATGGGCATGCAACAGATGCCCATGGGCCAGCCAATGATGCAACCCATGGCTCCCATGCACAGCCCTTGGGTCATGTACTACAACCAACAAGGGCAACCATACTACTACAACGAGCAAACAGGCGCACTGTCAGGGTTTGCATTGGATATGATACGGTATGATCGGGGGTTGGGTTTGCTTTGTTGTGCTTCTGTATTTTCCTTGCGATGAGTCACTCTCAAAGCACTTTGCCTTTCATTGATCGGACCTTCACATAACCTTGCAGCAAAGTGTTGCGCTTTGTTTGGCAACTATCGCAGAGAAAACAATCCAAACCAAAAAGATCCCAGGTGAGTCACTAGTCACGCCAAATCAGACCGAATCCCACGGTAAGCCTGACATTTAGAATTTGGAAAGAGATGGTTGAGTTGCACGCTACTAGGGTTGATATGTTGTCGGGGCGGAAGCCCTAGAAAGGGCAATGGGAGTTTTGCAAGACCTGCCAGTCTTGAGGAGAACAAGTGTGGCAATTGCCCCCTGGTGCAACTTGCAGCAGACAAGGAAATGCTCCTGGCGGATACAACATGTACGGGCAGGGGGGTATGGGTCAGCAAATGTGGGGCGGCCAGCAGATGCCTTATGGTTACCAGCAGTCCTGGTACTGAGCCTGCAACGTTGAAGTAAAGAATTGTAAATAGGTGGTCTTTTAAGAGTTGAGTGAGCGTTGCACGCGGCGCTCGCGTGCTGCAATTCTGCTTCCGGCATGCTGCCACGGCTGGATGCTGACTTGAAAAGCGACTGGTTGCATGATTTCACAAAACCAAAATATGTCTTCAGCATCTGCTGTGGTAAAGCTGGTTGTGTATATATATTTCCAAGAAACTCCCAGACGCCGCATAAGATGGTTTTAAAATGGGCGCGGATGCTCTGAATCACATAGAGTTCCACAACCATCTTGATGTCTGGAATCAAAAGCCAGCTCTCGATCGGTGCTCCAAAGCAGAGATAATGTAAATAGCATTTGGTTCCACCAGCTCTTTTGTGCAGTCAGAGGAACCATCCCCGAGCATTATATATAGATCTAGCCATTGCAAAGCCATGCTCCTTTGCATTTGCTCTTCTTGCCATGTGAAGCATAGGCTCTAGTTTCAATCGTAAAGTTGTGCCAGAAGCATTGATGACTCGGTTGGTCCCAAATCCATTTCCTACTCCTACGATTCCTGTGTAGGAAGCTTCTGTTTCTGTCCACACAATTCACAAACTCATTGTAGGATATTGTAGGAGTTGAGATCGCCCAAGAATATGCCAGATAGACAATATTGACAATAGATGTGATTGCATTCAGACTTTGTTTGACGGCAATTTTGCGAAGCTGCGACATTGTCCATTTTTGCCGACTTGTCGGTCGCTCCTTAAGCTCAGTTGTTTGGTCTGGTCCGTCTTGCGACGCCATCCAATTTCGGGTGGTCCCTTTAGACTCCCTCCTCGTGTCCAAAGGGGCAACTGGGTGTGGGCCGTCTCGGGACACAATGGCTGATGGTGGAGCATGTCCCGTGGCCATGAACTCAGGCAGCAGATCTCGGTAGATCTAGGCAGTTCTGGACTCCTGTCCTGGCCTGTGCGTGTGTTCAAGCCATGTTTAGCTTGGGACCACTTACGAACACTTTTACCGGTATATTCTCCCCTCCCACAGCAGCCGGCCTAGGCCTGGTTTGGCAAGGTCAAGATCTTCTTTGCGATCATGGCTGTGCTCCTGACAGGCTTAGAACCCCAGCAAAGAAATGGGCAGAACATGGGTCCTATGACATCAGTGGCAATGGAGGATCAGGGGTCCATAAGACTTTTTGAAAATCAAGGAAGTGAACCATCTTTGTTGTGGTAAGATCTTGGACAGAAATCACTGCGGGTTTGGGATGCTGGCTAGCATATTCCTGGAAAAATATGGGAGTTTTTTTCATATATTGACCGAGTTCTGACAATGTTTTCTTTGAGAGCAAACGAACCCCTAATGGCCTTGGCATGCGTTAGGGTGCTGTAGCAGCCTCAGCCTCAAACAGCTCGCGGACATATGGACAATGGAAGAAAGTATGGCAATAGGAGAATTCATTCATATTTTTCGGCTCGGGGTTGATTACATGTAGCCTTTAGCCTGTTCAAGGGGGTGGGGGTAAGGCTGCAACGCTTTCCACGCAATTTGACCCTGCAACAAAGAATCTTCTCCGACGGGGTCTAGAAAACAGATGTTGGTTGCCCCTTCTTCAATCGTCATGTGGGAGCGAATGATTCAGCACCGATGCATGCCAAACTTTACTACCTTTCCAGATGTCATTCCACTGGTTGCTGTCCACTGCCCCCCATCCTTGCTTGCCATCCACGTGATCCAGGTCCGGTGTTCTACATATATCAGTGAACATTCCCTCATTCCAAGAGTCATTCGAAACGTACAGCAGAGATTCTTCCAAGGAGTTGACCTTTGGTTGTGGCAGAGGCCTCGGGAGGGTGATGGGAAACTGATTGCACATGGACAGATAGGGTGGGTGAACTCTCGCAACCTCTCGTTTTGCGCCTAATTCAGTTGCCAAAGGAATCATAGCAAGCCTAAACGGCTAAACTTCAAAACCAAGAGCTTCCAAGTAATGCCTGGGATTACAGTTTCCTTTATCGAAAGAGTTACCGAAAGCACAGTACCTGGAAAAAGTCAAGTCTTGAAAACATTGTACATGGAATTTTATTTTTGCATCCAGGCATAGCTTTTGAATTAATGTCCGTAACGGAGAAGAAACAGCTTTGCTTTCGATTGGGAGGTAGGACCTCGTGGGAAGGACTTGGTTGGAATCGCACACGGAGCTTTCACAAAACATAGTCTGCACACGCCCAGTCAACCTTGACTGGCATCAAAAGTGATATCGAACGATCAATGAATCAATTCATTGCTTTGGATTAGTCATAGTCATAGTCCATGCTCTCCTCCCAGGGCCCGAGGGATGCCACTGCAGGAACCAAGCGCCTGTATGGTTTCTCACAGCATTGGCGAGGGTCTCAACGTTCCGAAATGCGCGCCAGCGAACGGGAGGTGTCCATGTTTTTCGGGGCATCCATCTCCTTGAAGGTGCGAATATATATGCAAAGTATGACATGGTATAGAATATATAATAGATATACATAAATATTATGCAAAATTTCAATGAAATTTATGTTTGTATACTTCGTTATATAATACATACATTTTTCCTTTTGGATTATATGAAATATTGCATGCAGTTATAGATGATTACATATGTATAGATTTTATAAACTCACAATAATTGAGTGGGGTACATAGAATACATACATACTCGTACGTAGACACACACTGGTGGCTAAGGGGCTCTTGGGATTTAAACATATGCAACCAGTATATCTTGCCGCTTGGCCCATGAACATCCTGATTGCTTGCTGCCCCCAACTGTCATTTTCCAAGCACCAGCGAGGCTCTTTCCAATGGTTGGGGATGGACAGATGCTGTTCTGTTGGGGTCCTCAAACATGCTCACTTGTGCAGCAAGTTTGGGGGGTGATTGAAAACACAGTTGAGAAATGGTGAGGCTGCCACAGTCGGCTGACAAGTTTGATTTTTAAGTGAGATGCTGGATGCATGTCATCAGCAGATATCAGCAGCTCGAAGGGGTTGGAGCAGAGCCATCTGAAAAATTCCATTCGGCTTTATTGACTCTGCTATGCGGAGGGACCACCGCACCCGGGGCTAACTATCCTCAGCTCAACTCGAGGACAACATCATTCTGGAGGTCCCGCCCCCTGAGCTAATTAATACCCCTTCAGCGGTGTTGACGTGTGCCGGCTCCTCTAGCTAAAGCAGACTCATTATGATTTTTCAGCACCTGCGGAAGGCTATGTCTGGATGTCAACTGGTAATCCGGGCTGTTTTGCCCACAACCACGGAGCTATTTTTGAATGGATTCCATGGCTTTCCATTTCTATTTGTGAGGCGTTTTCCTTTGCTCCATGATTTGGACAGCGCCTTCAGCTTCAAGCATCTCTTCCTGGGAGCGACTTGGACGGCCTCAAGTCTTTGGCTTTTGGGTGGACGTCATGGTCCAGGGTTGGTTTGCACTGTGCTCAAAGTGGAGTGGAAGTATTTTCAACTGGGACAAAAGGTTTTTGCTGGCTTTTCTCAAATCATCTCGACGGAGAACAAGAATCCATTCCACTCAAAGAAGAACATGTAAAAAGATCGTAGAACCGAGTCTCTAAACGACTGGGGTAATCGACCCATAGCAACCTTAATTCGGATTCAGAGTTTCAGACTAGTCTGTGAATAGGTTTGGACTTTGTTAATGTGCATTGCCCGTCGACGTTGCACCGAGTTGTTGAAACTGGCGTGGTTGATCCTGGTTTTCACGTCTGCTTGGCTGCATGTTTATAGGGGACGAGCAGAGGAAAGGTTCCTTTGAAGGGAACTGGTGGTGATCCGGCTTGAACATTTACTGTCACGGTCCTGATACAATTATCGAGATGATTTTGTACCTTCATGAGAGTAGCTGAATGAGCAAGAAGAGCGTTTCTATGAATTCAGTACCACAAGCTTTCTACATCTTTCTACAAGTGTGATATTTCAAGTTGGATATCAATTTGTCTATGTTCTACTTTAAGTGCGGGCCCCAACCAGAATGAGGCAAAAACTGGAAGGCAGCGCTGGCCCCGCCATCTTGACACCGTGCAAGAGATTATAAGTTACAAGAGAATGATAGAGAATGTAAGATATATAGAATACATCGATAGTTACTCGTAGCACAAGCTCCAGCAGGGGAACAATGGGGGAACTCAAAGTCAGCTGCAGTTTACCATTGCAGTCGTTTGCAATCATCAAGCATAGTGGTATCCTGAAGCAGAATCAAGGCATCTCACCACTGCATGATTGGCAACCTTTTTCATTGAAACTTTTGTGTCTTGTGGCTGGCCACAGGTGCAAGAAAGCAGCCCCAGTGGTCTTTGTGGCCGGAACCTTTGGTCCAACATGTCGGTTGTGCTCTGTCATACAGGTTCGATGGCACAAGATGAAAAGGATATTACTGTAGATGCATCCAAGTCCAAAGGAAGGTGAAAAGTATGAGAAGCATGAACCAACGGAAATCAAGAACCATTGATTTGGATGTAAATTTGTCTTTCCCCCTTCTGTTGGAGTGCGAACGTGACCATTGCCGTGCAAAAAGGGTCCGACTTCGCCGGCTCGCCCGAGATACTGGCTATGCTCACTATCGTCATGTCAGAAGCCTGGAATTCACTAATGCAAAACATTATGCTTTCAAGACGGATGGAGTTAAGTTCTTGAGCATCATTCGATGTTGTTTTGGGAGCTGTGGGATTCTGCAAGGCATGAGTGCTTTGTCAGGTTGTTTTTCCCTTAATCATTCTTTTTCATGATTTCTTGTTCATGTCTCTTTCCGTGATTCACTGGCGTGTGCTACTGTATGCGAATTCTGCAGTGGTGATTGCTTGAAGGCCACAAACCAGAACTTGTATGAAATTGTCCTGTAATATCCAGTACGTTTCTTACGGTAAGACAGTTTTACAGCTCAGCGCCAAGGCCGATGATCTATGCCATCTTCTTGCCACTGGACGAGCCCGATACGGTGCCTGGGACATGCAGAGTTGCAACCCCAAAGATGTTGCCTTTGCTCGAGATGAATCTCTCACAGGGGCTGGTGATTTTTTCCTGAAGAAGAAAGAGGAAGTGGAGCTATTGACAATTAGATACAATTAGCGGGTTGCACTCTTAACACGTCTATTTCCAGGTTGTTTTGCACTTTTTGGATTTTTTCCTCTCAAAAGTGTTCTGCAATTTCTGGTGGCAATTCCTTAAGCTGGGCTCGTCACTTCTCTATTTTCAAGCTTAGATCCCACGTTGATTTTCGCTTGGCTTCGGCGTCGAGGTGTACAACGTCCTGAAGACCCACTATGTGGACGAAGATGTATGCATTCGCTCGGATACCCATGAGTCGCGAGGAGCGACCATGTGAGGATCTCAACGTATCAGGATGTATGAGCATATATCAGCAGTGTACAGGCTATGGATACAGAAAATAAGACATGACATATATAGTAATATATATATAGATATAACTTAACAGGATACAAGGATACAGTATGATATAATAGAACAAACTATGATACAATATTACACATATGGTATATAATTACTCTGATGTAGCATAACATGATCAATACAATTCAATCTAGTATCCTAATATAATTGTATACTGTATATGATATATTATGATATGATATGAAAATACTATAGATGTATGTATATATATTTATACATACACAAACAATTTGTAGGCTGTGTCTCAATCTCGACCTCCTGCAGTGTAGATTCTTGAACATCCAAAACAGGTCATAGAGGTGAAATGATGTGGGGATGTTGGTTCCAGCAAGATCTGCGATCCATTTCGATGCCCAGTACAAAGGAATGGATATAGAAGGATATTGCAAAATAAATAGTGATACTGTTGATGGAGGAAATCCTGCACCACCTGGGATGTATAAAACCCTGTAAAAAACGGGATATTTACCATATCAACTGGGGCAGGATTTCTTCCATCAACCGTATGATGCGACTTGTATTCTAGCTGCATCATTACATTGTATTGCCTAAAGTTGCATAAGGTATGGCTTTTTGCGTGTGGTTTGGATGCTTGTGTCCGCAGACCTTTCCTGCCATTGTTTCCCAACCGTAAAGGCAGATGTTCAAAATGTACAGAATATATATATATATATAGATAGATAATAGATACGTTATTTCATCTGCACAATTCTCAAGTTGAACCCTTTTGTTCTTTTTGAGATCAACAGTATTTGAGCAAACTATATCAATCTCGCCGGTCTGACTACAGCTGACTCACCTGGAAATCCAGGTTAGGTATAGTTCGTCCATATTGCCTATGCAGGAGCGCATAGATATACATATATTAATATATTTAGTTATGTTATATTTCATATAATATGCAGGTATTTTGTGCTGTAGGTCTCATGAGGACAATTCCGCCTGACATTCTACCGAGGTCGTTCCGAGACGATAATTCAGTTGAGAGTGTGGTCTGTCCATGCATCCCATGTTCACTAATTGACTGAGATTTTCATACTCGTTTCTCACTAGTCTTGCCAGCGGTCAGGCCTATGGCAGGCGATGAAGAATCCGAAGAAGAGCTTCGAGGACTGTGAACAAGCAAGGCTTTCATGTCCCCGTGTTCCATCCATCCACGATCAACATTTTTTGGACTCCCTGTTTTGTTTTGTTCAAATAATTTGGATTTTTTCATTTGAAGATATTGCTGGAAGTCAGAAGTTGTTTCAGGCGGAGATTCTACAAGGGTCGTAGTTGTATAGTTGATAGCATGTTCGGAAGGGCCAGGAGACATCATCACTGACAGATCCATATTGGGTCTTCCGAGTCTTGAATCGTATCGCTGACAGGAGTGCCAGGAAGCTCTGTGGCGGACTCGATCCAAGGTTCTCATACGAGGCACGATAGCACTTTTGGAGGGTATGAAAGAGGGGCGCGGAACGGTTGGGGCTGCAATACCATCATATTTTATCATGTTTCGATAGTTGGGGCTGCCATATGCTTACAATTCAGCGTGTGCCCCAACGGCTGACCCCAAGATATAGGGCTCCAAGCTTGCCGCTGGTGATTCTGCTGTTGATCTTGCAAACCCAAGAGCCCAAAAGATTTGCCGACTAGTACAGTATACAGATATATAAGTTGATTCTTTATCCATTTCTTGGGCGATGATCCGCTTATTCCACATGCGAGCAGACGAACACTATGACTAACTCCTTTGAAGTCAAACGGAAGTAGCATTTCAAAATCTGGGCAGTTCCAAGCGCCTGGTCTCATAGCATCCCGTTGTTGTTGAACTTGGACAGCTGCTTTTCTCAACAATGACCCATCCCCTGACATCCGAGACTGTAGCTTGCAAGGCTTGCGGGAGTTACATGAACATTCGCCCAAAGTGGCAGAAAAGCTCCACGAGCCCCTTGGCAGAGAAGGGTCAGAGAAGAGTGGCTTTGCATTGCGTTTGGGTGGACATTTGTCAGAAGTTTTCAAGGTAGGATCAAACTGACAGGGCTGGCTTATGAGAGGAGCAGCCAAAACATGGTAGATGAATTATAGTATTTGTAAGACTTTAAGGTGTCAAACTGCTGGAAACTCACTTGCCATTGGCTCCAAGGTTGAGTCCTAAGGACTGCCGGAGCCCTGTTAGTAAAGCATTCTTCCGCAAGAACGGGCGGACTGTGTAAGGCCACAAAAAAAGACAAGTTACACAGTACCTCGGCCCGGCATAGGTATGAGTTTGGAAGGGGCATCACGATTGTCACATATATGTATGCATAGATAAGAAAGAGGACAGCTCAATGTCTCATTTCAACCCACTATTCCTTCACCAGAACCCACGCCAGTATTTTAATCACCACCCCTGCCTTCTACCCGCTTTGGGTATCTTTGACTTGCTCATTCACTCATTACTCTTCACATGCGTTGCCCTGTGGTCTTTCTCCGCTTTGCAGCCGCACTCGGCACAAGTTACAACTTCCATTTGGTGAGACGCTTTCTTTTTTCATTAATCGCATTTTGTTTCTCCGTCCAATATCTGTTTTTTGCCGATATGTGCTATGTACTACATTATTTATCTTTATTCTTTACCCTTTGTGTAGTCTTGAATTCTTTAAAGATATCGTGTATTATACGCAGCTTCTTGATACTTGACGATCTGCGTTTCAAGAATCAAGAATGGTATGCACATATAATATAATGTATATATCTACTTGCAAATAAATGATGCATAGTATATCTTGACACTATTTTCTTAGATGATTTTTTGACATGTAATCGATATTGATAAATGTTCTTTTTTTGTATTTCAAAAAATATTTAACAACCTCTGTGATTTTAAGATATATCACATATATAATCTCTCTCTCTCTATATATATATATGCTACCACCCTAAATGGGTACCATTTTTGCCTGTGTATGCGTGTTGATACACACCAAGATAGGCAGCATGTAGAAGAGCAGAATTCTATTCCATTTAAACTTCATATTGCCGTAATTCGCTTTTGTAATTCTTTTATGTGTGTTTATGTGTGTTTTGGTAAATTTTTGACATATTTCAAAATGAGCATGAATGTGATGTGCTTGTTGAAACAGCTGAGATGAGTGTTTAAGCATAGCTGTGTACAAGATTGACCCGAAAGCAGGTGAAAGCGTGTAAAGCCCTTCAGGTTTTCTGATTTTTCTGGCGATTTCAAGGTTTTCGGCATGAAGGGGCCCAGCACATGACGTCTGAGCGACGGATTTCCGCCATCCTGACAGAGAAACGATCGAGCAGATCAGTAAATGAGTATGGTTGAATCATACACAGCCGGAGCCGAAAAGCTGATTCGCGTTGGCGTCATGATTCCTTTTTTGCATTTTCCATTTCCGGCCCAATATGAGCTGGGCACAACCGGTTTCCGTAAGGCTGTGGAGGCTCCAATCACTTCATGTCACTGTTTCACTCTGATACATGTGATTTCGAAGTCACAAGGGAAAAACATCGACAGCAAAATTGCACAGGGTTTATCTTTGACAGGCCCTCAGCTCGGGTGGTATATTAGAGTTTTCAGCAAAAAGTAGACTAAGAAGTTGCGGTGTAGATTCAGATTATGTGGCACCTAAAAATCAACAAGAATTCCATGGAAATATTCATGAAACATAGTTTTCGCACAATTTGAAAGAGTGAAGAGTGGTATGGTCTGCTTGGGAAATGTGTCGCCCAAATCTAAGCCGGTAGAAGTACAATCCGCAAAGCTGATGAAGTGTTGCTTTTTGATGCTAGCATATGCGTATATATGGATACGCCAAGATGGGAAGTAAGAATGCGAGCAAGATGCTATTCTAATTTGTTTTATGTTCTGCTTTGTGCATGTTTAAGCGATCTTGATATTGTTCACTTTTCAATTGACCGTAATTATGCAGTTGCCTTTCTCTTGCTCAATTTTACATAGATGATGCGATGATGCTGAGGCGTGGCGTAAACTCTGAAAGACATGAACATTGTTACTGATATCTACAACTTCAGGGCTTAATGTTTGTTTGTCAGATGACAGCATTAGTTAAAAGCTACTTAAAGATGTGCCTACTTGCATGCTACTTGCGTCTTTTACAATTTGTTTGTTCGAACGGGTCCTTGAAAGTTTGTCCACCAGATCTGTTTCACAAAGTCGCTCTGGATAGCGCTGGGGTTTGCTTGCTGAGCTAGGGTCTGCTGATGGTTCAATCAACGTCTTAGTTTTGCTAGTGTGTGGCACAAAAGGCAGTTCTCACTGGCCCTGTAGCTCCGTGCGCACCACACACCGGCGAAACTAAGAGGGGCAGGTCAAGTTGTTGGCCGGTGGGTAAAGCCAAGTGATCTGCAAAGACTCGTGCAAACCTCTTTCTTCACAGCGCCCTTTGCGAAGAACTGGGAGGGCCTTTAGTGCCTTCTTAGACTGCTTCACGGCCTGAAGATCGAGAGTGTTCGCGACCGTTTGCACTTGCCCCTGGCGGTGATGGTATAAATCTCCATGGTGGGTGGGCTTGGCGGTCCTATTGAACC
Source organism: Breviolum minutum Mf 1.05b.01 (assembly GCA_000507305.1). Lineage (NCBI taxonomy): Eukaryota > Dinophyceae > Suessiales > Symbiodiniaceae > Breviolum > Breviolum minutum. The sequence goes on along the minus strand of DF242318.1, from coordinate 10,022 downwards.
AATGGCGGGTGCTCATCGCAGGGAGCTAGCCGCTGGCACGTCCAAAGCGCCGCCTCACCTTGCGGTGCAAAAGACCGAGCGGCTTCCTTCAATCGTTTGTTTGTTTGTTTGTTTGTTTGTTTGTTTGTTTGTTGGTTTGTTGGTTTGTTGGTTTGTTGGTTTGTTGGTTTGTTTGTTTGTGTGTTTGAGTGTTTGTGTGTTTGTGTTTGTGTGTTTGTGTTTTTGTGTGTTTGTGTGTTTGTGTTTTTGTGTGTTTGTGTGTTTGTGTGTTTGTGCGTTTGTGCGTTTGTGCGTTTGTGTGTTTGTGTGTTTGTGTGTTTGTGTGTTTGTGTGTTTGCGTGTTTGCGTGTTTGCGTGTTTGCGTGTTTGCGTGTTTGCGTGTTGGTTGTGTGTTGGTGGTGTGTTGGTGGTGTGTTGGTGGTGTGTTTGTGGTGTGTTTGTGGTGTGTTTGTGGTGTGTTTGTGGTGTGTTTGTGGTGTGTTTGTGGTGTGTTTGTGGTGTGTTTGNCTAAATCCACCTGTTGTATCTCCAACCCCGTTCGGTCAACTAATGGTCCTAAAGATCCTAGAAGTTTGGCATACCGATGAATATCATAATCCATGGAGTTGACAAGTTCAGTTACAGTGGAAACTTTGTATGTCTTTGACATCACTTGCGATCGAAAATGCATGGCCTCCGAACGAGTTCGGACACAAAACTCTTGACTCAAACGTCGCAACGCCTCAAAACCATTGACAAGAAAATTGGCACTACGCTCGGTATAGGCATTCAAAATCACAGTTGCTTTCGGAATACCACTAAATGTTGTCTTCAGGATATTCAACAATCTCAAACCTCGACTAACTTGTGCAGGGGACAACGTCTCTTGTGAAATCTCTCGGGCAGAACGCACTGAAAACGCAATCTCGCTGGCAAATGAGTTGCTGATCAAACCAACCCAGGAAACTAACTGTTCGACATACATCTCAAAGTTAGTGATCTCTTCAATGCGACCCTTCCATTTAGAAATGTCAATTGTGGGCATGGGTGGTAGCCATTTGTCTGACTTTTGGAATGCATCTAACTGATTAGAAGAACCACCTTGAAATTGATCTGGATCATGCCCAGCACTTGGACTAACTGGCCCCAACTGAAAAGACGATCCATCGGGCATCACAATGCGAGGAACGGCAACTGGATTAGTCACTACGGGTTGACTTCCTGCAGGTACACTAGCACCACCAAGAGGACGAGTGTCAAACATCGGATTACCTGGCAATCCCTGATTGCCAATCGGAGTCCCTGGCTGCAAAGGCGGTGGCATTAAGCCATCAGATGAGCTCGTAGATGGTGAAGCTGCAACATTCCCAAAAGGATTCTCAGCTGCTCTCGGAACACTTGCTGGAAAAATCCCTGGCGATCCACGGATGGTCTCTGTACTTCTTTCACGTTGCATGAAAGGCATCTGCTGTCCACTACCACCATTCGGCATAGATGAAGATGATGCATTACCCTCTCTTCCTTGCAACAATGCAGCAGTCATGTAGTCCATCCTGGCTTGTTGCTGAGTCACCACATTCATCAACTGGCTCATCCGTTGATTCATTTCAGCAATGCTTTGAGATATCTGATTCTGTTGCATCTGATCCCAAGCAGCACCACCACCACGATCATAAGATCCATCTGCACGTCTACCTTCACGACTTCTTAGTCGATCATGTCGATCATTTCGATCAACTACACTTGGGGAACGACTCACGGGGATACGACTTCCACTCGTAGCACTCTCAGGCCTCCCTCTGGTGGGCAACCTTGTCGCCATTTGTCACTCAAGACCTTCAAATCTGCTCAAAAATTTGAATTTCCAGAAAAATGTCTCAAACAGTCTCCGAATATCCAAATGTTCTCGAGAACCACCAAACTGCACGTTTCACAGTCCAAAGGCCCGAAAAAGGCTCAAAACTTGCTTCTTCTCTCCGACCAGCTCTCGACCACCAAAGTTTTGTTCCACTCCGATGGTCCACTTGAAAGGCCACAAAAGCAGTTTAGAGCACCACGTGCTCCGCTACCATGCGATAAATATGCACCCTTTGGTGATATTTAAAAACTCTTATAGTTCTTTTAACTATTTGCGGTCTCTTTTTTGCTTCAGTATTTGAAGGCCTTGAGCCAACGTCGTTGAGTTCAAACTCTTTCGTGAAACTCCTTAGCTTTCACTTTTCACAAACTCGAAAAAAACTTCACTCAAAAAGGCTACAACTGATGTAGCAGAAAGGGTTCCAAAAGCTACAACTGATGTAGCAGAACTTTCAAAAGGATAGCGTAAAAACGTGCTATGCCTTTTTCTTCAAACAATTCACTTGGTTTCAAAGGACAAGTCTTAGCGTAAAAGCGAGCTAGACTTTTCACCAAACATTCAAAGGATAGCATAAAAACTAGCTATGCCTTTTCTTTCAAACAGTTTGGTCTACAAACGTGGGTTGCGAAACTCTTCAGTGAAGCAAACCTTCAAGTTGTTACCACTCAAAACGAAAACTGAAGTTATGCCAAACAGTGCACTTGTTACGGATCACTTCAGACAAAACACAAAGGGACTATCGTTGAGATTCCTCAATCTCTCAAAGTCACAAAGGAGTGTATGTTATACACAAACGTGGGTTATGAGATCCTTCAATCTCAATGACTGCAAAAACTAATTACTGCCGATGAGATCCTTCAATCTCTCAAAGTTGGTGAATGCACGTAACGACGACGGAAACATTTAGAAATGATCTATCGGAGTGTTACGCTGCAAACCTATCGGACAAACTGTTCTCACAATCACCTCCGCTGATGCATCACTGATGCACTCAAAGAAACTGAAAGAACGGCCCTCTCAAACGAAATCATGCAGAACAATTGGTGAATGCATTCAAAGAAAAATTGAGGTACCAAGACATGAACTTCTGTGTGATTAAGCTCTGTCAAACTATTCAAACATTATCAAAAGGACTGCTTTCACTCACTTTTGTTGATACCCTTTTTGGTGATTTCCAATCACCAAATCTGAAATCAAAAGGCTTGATCCATTACATGACGATATGCTTAAGGACCTTATATTATGGTGCACCGGTATCCAACAAAGGCTTTACAGCTTTGAAATGAGCTATTAACATCCAAAAACCAACACGATTGCACCACAAACGATGGACTACACCACCTTCATAGCTATCGGGTCTCCGGCCCAACCTGCTGATGCCAATCTGTTGATTGCGAACGATGATCTCTTCAGGAACTTCGATCTATGCTGACAAAACGGTTATCTCACTAACCTTTTGACTATATCACGATCTTTGACTATGCGACTATCTTTTCAGATTACGATATGCACATGTGATGATGCTGATATACACACCCCACCATGAAAAGATGTCCATCAGTCCACAATTGCATGCAAAGCTGAAACCTACAATCTATTGCGACAAAGATCACAACTTACGACAAATTCCATCTCACTATGCACCACGATCCAAACACTTGCGCAAAAAGTGTAGCACAATCCATCACTGTTCGCTCGAGTGCACCACTGTCGATGAATCACACGTCCATCGATGACATAGGATTCCCGGCCCAAGCTGTTAATGCAGACGCATGGAAGATACGCCCTCAACCTTCCATCCTTCTCAATTGGCAGGTAATGACGAATATGATGACATGACTTCCTGTGGAAAACCTTGCTGCCTTTCAACATGAATAAAGGCTGCTCCACAGGAACACCACCATTATCAACCCTTCCAAAAAACTGCATTCCTTTCATTCGCCGGCATGTCTGGATGAAATGGCACTTGAGATCCAGACGAACTTGCTGTAACGTTCACCATGGGATCCCCAGAAGACCCTGCTGATGCATTGACCGTAGGATCACCTGTCACCAAACGATCTCCAGACACATGAAGATGGACATGTACATGCACTTCACGCTCTCCCACGTAAGATGCAGGGGTGCTACTGACCATCTCAAAGTCCTCAAGACCCTTCTGATCCATCTTGCAGATGGCGCTAATTGGAATCTAAAGATACAAACATGCAAAAAAATGAGAAAACCTCACATGAAATCTGCAAAACTGACATCTTGGATACTTGCAACAAACATGAACCTGGAGTGCACGACATGTTGCAAAATGCTTTCTGAAACCTTGAACCCTTGACTCAAACAACGAATGCTTCAAACGGCAGCGGGACATTGCTCAAATCGATATGGGTTGTACTTCAAAATCTTGGGTTCTTCAGACGGTTCAAACGCCACAAAACCACGGATCTTATCAATTTTCCGGTCACTAAAAAAATTACGCAAACCTATTGCGAACTTTTCGGCAAATTTTCTCGGGTAAAATCCTGTTTTGGTCCAGTTCACGTTGTTAAATGCAGCATGTTCCAAACATTCACAATGATGAAAGACGAAGAGTTCATGTGGAATCTGAAATGCGGTTGACATGATCAAATAAGCTTTGGACGGCAAAAGATCTTCACCATACTCCTCCTTGCTCAACATCTGGCACAACTTGGGTGCACAACAGTAGATACGCCTGTCAACGGCATGTTTCATCAGATATTCCTGTATCTCGACTTTCTTCCAGTACATGTTTCTCTTGGGAAGTTCAAAACTCCAATCATCACTGAGCTTCAAAATGTCTTTTGATGACTCTAGGATAGAAAGAAACGTTTTGAAATGCTCTTCGATCTTTGCATCCGAATCCACCGCCAAATGCATAAGACTCGAACCACCAGTGCACGGCGCACTCAAGTGCGAAAACACCTTGATGTTCTTCCTTTCCCTTCTGCAGGCATGCAAAAACTTGCAAACAGCTGGACAAAATGCTTCAACCTTCGTTGCTTCCACAATTCGGATACAAATCACATGCACTGAAGAATACTTGCAATTGAAAATGCGATGAACTTCTTCACATAAAACACTCTTCTCACTGCAGCAAATCTCGATAAAAATCACATGAAAATCCAGCGACCTTGCCAAATCTTTGCTGAGCTCATCACAACGGTAGATCTTGTCGACCGCCAAAAGCGAAAACAGTGTTGAAAATGGCATGACCGACAAATCTGAAACACTCTGCACCAATGTATGCAACGGCTTCGGCTTCTTGACTTGTTGTACCATACGAATGCCACTATCACACATACCCAACAAAATTTGGAGTAGAGAATGCAACTTCTTGGCTCCAGACGTAGTTCTCGGAACTTCGACTTCTTGAAAACCAAGGGCAGTAGAAAATGTTTCATACAAACGCTTTCCAAGTGTTTTTGTTGCCAAATCTGCAATCATACGTGAACCTTCGGTCCATTCAATCTCTAAAACATCTTGTTGCAGCAAATCTTGAACATGGAAAACACGAATCTCCACATGACGGCTTCTTCTCTGGAGGCCCTGACTCTTGAGAACTCGGATAGCAGCTTGTGAATCAGTCCTCAAAAGATCTTTCTCCAGGTCACATCCAAAAAGATGTGATGCCAAACGTTCAATGCCTTGCATTTCAACGGTCATTTCACAAATACCTCCCAATTCAGCTTCACAACTGCTCAAAGCGACTGTCTGCTGAATACGGCTGTAAGATTTCACACAACAACCATGGAAGAAAATGAATCCACCGCTGATAGAACGTCTACGCAAACATTCCAAAGGTGCCCATGAAGAATCTGTATATCCAATCAACCGATATGAGTGAACATGCATCTCATCAATATGTTCTTTAGAAGGATAATGCTGAACCATGGTCTGCTGATTGTAGAGAAATCTCAGGAGAGCACGCATTGCCTTCTCATGCTTCTGTAAGGGACGAGCCATGCCCAAGGAAAGCAAACTGAGATAGATCACCAAATCTTGGCGAGTTTGAGATGCCCATGACAACTTTCCCAAAACAGACCTATATCTTTCATACGCTTCTTGTGAAATTTCTTGATTCAGCAATTCACTCGTGTCATCAAGAATACTGCGAAAATCTGGTGGAGTATCACTTCCCTTCACAATACCAAATGCCAAAAAACACGGGTCGAAATAGCCACTTGGAATTGGAATTGAAAGCCCAAACTCACCATCCTTCCTGGAAATCTCTCGACCAAGAAATTTGATTTGGCCTGACCTTTTGTCGATCCTGCCAGTCTCCTTGATCTTCAATCGCTTTGAGAAAAAATCGAAAACCTTTTGGCATGTTGTCATGGTTTCACAAAATATCAGAATGTCGTCTACATAGGATACAAGCTGAACCCAATCACGACCATTCATAAAATATCCAGCAAAAAGAGTTGTTTCAACACGCCCAGCAGTCAATCCTGCTTCTTTGGCTACGTTTGCAAGATGCAACACCCAAGCTTTCCCACTTGACCTCAAACCGTTCAGCGCCTTGTAGCATAGAAGGTATACACGGGAACCATCATCCCAGGTGTATGAGGTTGGCAACATTAGAATGACTTTCTCTGTGATAGGCGACGCCATGAATGCCGCTGATACGTCCAGTCCCAAAATGCACAAACCTTTGATACCACACTCTGAAAGACAAAGACGAAGACTTTCACTGCTGCTCGTAGGAGAGCTAATTGCCAAATCACGAGCACTTCCACCACCCTTTGCAATCTGCCTTGCAACAAGACGGCTTCGAACAATTTCTTCAGTCTTCTGATTGTTCACCCACCGGCAGGAAATCGGCTTGATGTTGTATTGCTTGCATAACTGTTTCATTTCCCATTCTTTCAACGGCTTACCAACCTGTTGTGCGGTCATAGATGCCGTTTCAACCTTCATACCCTCAAACCCCGCAACAGGGTCCAAAGAATCACCAGTCACATCGCTGATGATCCATTCAGGCTGATACATGCGAACTGTCTGTCCACATAGGTCCACATGCTCAAATTTGCTGGAACCATCCTTTTTGAAATACACTGAATGAGTCAGTCCAATGACGTTGTCACGAACCTTGTCCAGAGTCACGGGGTCAAACTCATACATCGGTGTTTCCAACAAAGGATCAACAATCATTCGTTCAGGCATCTCTGCATCTGCGGTCTCAACAACTGCTGGTATAGATGGAGGATCAACTTCCATTCCTGCACCTGCATCATCAAAATCGGCCATACCAATGTCACGTCCTTCATCAGAAGTACTTGGAGCAACATCATCATCTAAAGGCATGTCTTCTCGTGAAAAATGCGGCTGTTGTTGTTCATCTTCAAATGCAACCACTGAATCACGCTGAGGCAGAGGCAAATCCACATGTTCTGACCTGATTGGCTGCTCAGCAGGGCGATCAGCAACCTGTGGCTTCAATTTGGCATCTTGCTCCTTCAGATAATTGCGATAACGCTGCAAGCACTTCTTGCTATGCACATATCCATGAAAATTTCTTCGTTTGCATGTGTTGCAACCTTCTGTGGGTCCAAATTCACGAATAAATGATGTTGGAACCGACTTGACATTGTTAGGATCAATTCGTCCATCAAAAATCTCTTGAGGTGGGTCTGAGGCCTTCGCATCTTCAATCTCACCATCACCATTGCCCGAAAATGCCACAATGAAACCATCACCCAAACCAATGTCAAACTGAATCGGTGTAAGATGCTTCACTGACTTCGCCACAAAAGCTTGAAATTGAGGAGAAAAACACACATGCCCCAAACTCGAGAATTCAGGCCTTAAATAGCATGCTCGTTCATACCTCGCAACAGCTTGCTTTGACAATGACTCAGGAATCTCAGCTAAAGTGACGGCTGCGAACATTGTGGTTTCCACTGACGGCAACTGACGGTTGACCACCATCTCATGAGGAGATAGATAGCCGTCACGAAACCTGGAATGTGCATTATGACACATGCACACATATGCGAAAGCCGAGACCCTGGCTCTGTTCGTCTTGGCCAAGTCATGGCCGTTTGCCCTCAAAGTAGAACGCACTGTAGCCATACTATCCTTCAATTTACGTATGGATGATTCTGCTGCACCGACTGCTTCGTGAGCCTGTGGAGGCGCCTTTTGCACCTTGATAGGCCGACCAATGTCTGCCTCACGCACTGCATTACTCACGGCCTGTTCGGCATCCGTATACACCTCCAAGGGGTAGTTGGTGGATAATGGCCCTAGCAGGCCCATTTCAGCTACCCAGTGTTTAATCCACCGTCGGGCTTGAATCATGTCATCCATAGGGGCGATACCCGTCATACCAGTGTGACTGTCATATAGAACCATGAACTTTTGTTCCTCATAGAAAAAGAAATCACAACTGAGCTCATGGATATCTTTGCCACCAATGCGTCTACGATGCTTGTATGTAGATTTCCCTTGTCTGCATTGAATACACTCTGGTGAATAAGGAAAATGACCACGCATCACATGCTTTTGCAGTTCAACCTTCCTTTGAGCAACTTTCGGATGATCACCATCTGCTGAGCTATCAACCTTTGCTTGCAAATCACCCTCGGCACCACCATCAATCTCTTGCAGTGCATCATCACCTTTCAACGGATTGTCTTCAAAGAGCGCAGAAAAACTGTCTTCATCAGGAGGTTCTGCAACATCAACTGGCTTCTGTTTACCATGTGAACGATGTAAAGGAATGGCATTACCTTCACGGTCTCTCTTGACACTCACATGCAACAAATGCTCTTGAGAATACGTTGAAACATCTGAATGCAGTTGAACTGGCATCTGATAAGCTGTTGAAGGCAATGGTTCAAACATGTTCCAACTGTCCAGAGCTCCCGACGCCAAAGAACCGACAATCTCTGCATCTCCAGGATGAAATTCATGCTTCAACCAAGGACAATTCTGATGATGATCAACATGCAATTGAAATCGGTCATCGTCTGAAACAAGTGAGAGAACATCATTAAACTTTGACGGCTTCCACCCATTTCTGAGGACAGATCCAAGGCTGATGACGTTGTTCACGATGTTTTCAGCAATCAAAGCATGAATGTGAATCTTGATGGGTACAACGTCTTCTCTTATTAATCGATTGGGCTCATGTTTCTTCAAAATATCAGTGGCCCAAACAGTGATTGCAACGACGGCAAACTCAGTCATGTTGATGGTACTACCATTTGCAGCTGAAAAATTACCACCAATGTTCTTCGGAAATGGCATGGTCCCTACAATCTCATAAAATTGGGAACACTCATGACTCATGACGGAATAGCTTGCACCACTATCTAACAACCACCAAGATGCTTCTTCACTGGGTGTCTGGCTCTGAACTCCAAAGCAAATCGCCGATGATGGCAAACAATGATGCCTTGCAGTACAATCCACATCACCTAAACAAATCCAGGCAATGAAATGCAAGTCACACTGACATGCTGCAACATTGGATTCACTACAAGTACAACTCGAAATGCACACACAGCAAGAATGACATCCAGAAATTTGGTTTTGTTGTTGAAAAATTGGCTCAAACGAAAAATCGGAAACTTTCTCGGCACAACTTTCGTCACAAACATCGGCAAATTTTCGGAAACGGATCAACGAAATAAGTGGCGGATCAGGATCATTTGATGGTGATAGGCTCTTCACCCAAAACAGCATTGTTCTTACCACCTTTGCCTCTTCCCTTTTGTTTGGCTTTAGGATGGAGATCTTTTCCTTTTGAACCTTTACCGGCACCAGCACCATCAGTCTTCGGCTTCTTGCAATCTCGACCGTAATGGCCAAGTTCACCGCAGTTCCAACACTTATCAGTGGGCTTTGCTACTGACTTTCCTTTACCTGAATCACTAGGTTTAGAATCTTTTCCTCCTTTAGAATCTTTACCACTCTTCTTTCCTTTGTCCTTTCCTTTGCCTTTTCCTTTATCATCTCCTTTCTTACCCTTAGCACTATCTTTTCCTTTGACAGCATGGGCATAAAAATTGTCACTTTTGGGGTCAATGCTAACTTCTTGCCAGAGTCTTTGGGCTGATTCATATCTCAATGCGGCGGCTCGGATGTCGGTGTACGACTCGGACGGCGAATGCATCACAACATACTGTCTTACAGCACTTTTCAACGATCTCAGCAAAATCATGGC
>DF242317.1:33620-58995 GCA_000507305.1 Breviolum minutum Mf 1.05b.01 | reverse complement strand
TAAGACCGGCGCTCATCCATTTTACATAGGTATGTATTTACACATATACACACATATGGATGTACATAGATTTACTTCTCAGAAGGAATGTTTACATATTTTTACGTGGCAGCATCTTTTGCCACAGGTCGTGGATGGGAGAGGTAAACTCACGCTTTCTTTTTTAAGCATGGAGTTATTTCAAACATATACAAATAGGCGGATGGACGGGACGTATATTTCTTGCTTCTTGTCACTGACTTCTTCTCGTAGGATTTTGGGTTGTTTGATGTTTTGGGCGAGGCGGAGATTCTCCTTTGCAGTGATGGACTCTGGCAAGTTCGAGGTTCGGAAAACACACTTAAGCCTCGATTACGCCTTTGGTTGATTTTCAATCGGGGATTATAATGGAACTGGATGACTACGAAATACTACCTTTTGACAATATACTGGAAATACTACCATCAAGAAAAAGGAGCCTGAGCCAGTGCTTTAGGATGGATGAAACAAAACGTTGACTATGAAGTGGTGAAGGATTGTATCATATTTCTTCCAATAGCAGTGTTGTCATGCCTTTTAACAGCCTCTGAATCAAGACATGTATGAAATTGCATTCATTTCCAGTACATCATTTGTTGTTGTTAATAACTAACCGTTATGATGACCCCCTTACAGTGACAATGCCACCCGTTGTGAATCGCGGTGGTTTTGGACCAACGTCCATGTGAGGTGAATGCATTCCTCAGGGAGCTGCCGTGACGACAGAACCTGCGGTGCAGATTCTCTTGCGGATGAACTTGGCTATCGAGGACTCAGAGAAAAGCAACTCACTTTGACAAATTTGGACTTTTGAAGCAAAGAACAAACCATACTATACAGGCATTATAGGTATCAACTTCCCAAAACGTTGTCATCAAAATCTGACTCCCTTCATTGAATTCCTGAATTCCGTATCCATACTAACACCTTGCTATCGTTACACTTTGCCTTCTTGAGGCTTGTACAATTTATCACCTGAACTTTTTGCTGAGGCAGCTTGGAATGGGCTCAAGAAAACCAAGAGGCTTTGCACTTGGCCTTCGCTAAATCCTTGGAGATTAGTCCTTCAGAGATTCGCTTCTCGGCGCTGATTTTAGAGATTTCAGCCCTGGGAGTCATCGAATTTTGACGTCCACTTTTTCCATTTGTCTTTTTACGCTCCTGTAAACTAATATAAAAACCGTACAGCAATGGAACATCCACCATTTTTTGACAGTTTTCACCAGGAAAGATCGGGATTTTCCATAGCTATGTTAATTTACCCGAGGGTATGTCTTTTTAACGACAATGCTTTGAGTTTGATCAAGCCAATGAGAGGTCTTGATTTGCTTCCTGCTGGGGTCCGGCTCCGGCGATTGGCACAAGCAGTGGCTTTTGATGTTCGAATCACGTGGCTTCTGGGAGCATCTTGGACCAGGAGGGGGAGTGGAGTTTGATTGATTGATTGATTGATGGATGGATGGATGGATGGCACGACAATGACGACATGCTGACATGGCTGTTTTTCTGGGGGAATGTTACTAGTTGCTCTTCGGGAGTTTTGCTATCCGCTAGGTGCGAAACATGCTATAACTGCCAGGGAAGTTGGGTTTGCGTGTCCTTTACCCAAGAAGGCGACACATTTCCACCAATTCGCACGAGCTGAGGCAACCAACAGCTCGAACAGTTCAGACGTTGCCGTGCAGGCCAGTACCACGAACAGCACATTCCCTTCCAAGGGAGTGATGGTGTGGAGAAATACAAGACGAGTTGTACCAAAAACTCACTAGTGAAGGAAGAGTTGATTGGAATGGGAATTGAGTCAACAACAGTTTGTGGCTCTGGTTTTGGCTTCAAGTGATATAGTCTCCTGTAACAGAGCCTTCTTAGATTTGTACATCATTCTTCATTTTAGATGGATGGATTGTTGTCCCGCCTGCAATGCTGCCAGGAATTGGAATTGCTAGCAGATGAAACTTGGCTTTAAGGAGACGGTTTGGTCGTTGGCGGCGGATCGAAGCCAAATTGCTGGCAAACAGAACTTGTTTGTCGACTGAATGATTGGCGTTGGGTTGTAAAATGTGACCGGCTCTCTTTTCCAGTGCTAGGTTTTTCATGAATCCAGCAACTTCAGGCACAGGGCATGTCTCGTTTGGGACAAGCCTTGCAAGATGAGCTCAATGGCACTGACATTGGAAATGTTTCCCTTGATGCTCTGAGTACTGGAGTAACTTGGAACGCGAAGGGGTCTAAGTTTCAAGGCAAGCCATTGGTTTCTGAGCAAGATTGGTGTGGTACAGTGACCAAAAATGGACATGCATAAGACTAAAGTATATTTTTGATATATATATATACATATACATTGTATATATATGATTATTCTAGATATATTTCTACCTATAAACCTTCTACACAAAGATAGGCATGGATTCATGGCCAACTTATATTGTTGTAGTGATTTGCGATGACATATCGAGGACGTATTTTTGCCTGGATCTGCTCCACAGAGCTGCCTTTTAATTCATGTGGAAGTTGAGTTTAGAGATCTCAGAAATCATTTTCCGTTTGAAGTCTGAAGCAACGACTTTTGGATTCCTGATTTGAGGTGATTGAGAACTACATGGTGCCTGAAGTGTCTTGGGTCCTTGGACCCTGGGACACCTCAGCCTGTGAATGTGGTGCAAATGGCGCCTTGGAGGTGGCAGAGGTCACTTGTAGCCGTGGCTCCTGGTTGCTTTGCTCAGGCGCGGTTGGTGGTTACATCTGGAAGACTTGTGAGCATTCCAGCAGACCGGCTAGGTATCCCAAGGCCAAGTTCGGAGAGACCCTGCAGGCACTGCTTGGGAGAGTCAACATTAGTCAGATTCTCAGAGATGCTTGAAGCCGTGAGTTTGAAGCTCAAAGTGAATCAAATCTTGATTGGATTTGCTAGGCTTTTCCTTCCTGGATTTTGCCTACTGCATTGGGTGTGGGTTTTTGCTGCTGCGGGCAACTCGGCTGCGGGCAACATGGACTTGGGCAAGTGATTTTATGCTGAAAAAACCCATGGAAAACCCATGCCGAGGATCCTTGGAGCCTGTCTGGCGCGTCACTTCCTGAGGAAGTTGATCAGCAGGTTGTTCTTGGGACCAGGAGTGGACCTGGAATCTGGAGAGAATGCTGCAGAGAAGGCGCTCTTGGCTGCATCTATGATAGAAAGTGTTATTCACCCACTTCACCTGTATATCCTGTATATCCATAAAACATCAACGACATATTCTCCTGTATGTTTTTTTTTCTTCGACGATGCGTTGGTGTTCGAGGCCAACGTTCTGCATCTTAGCTGCAATTGGATGGCTGTTTGAAGATGTGAACCAATTGAATGACTTCCAACTTCAGTGTGAAAGATCTCCCACTGGAATACTCAGATGCTCTTTTATCATCTTCTATCTACAAGACAAGAAATGCAAGAACATGAAATGCGAGGGCGAGTCTTGCCATTTCAGTTAAACTTAAACTTGAACAACACATATACTGAGATACTGTTTCAACTCATCCCTCCTTTGAGTTTAATTTGGGACAGACTACCCCCACATGACAAGGGATGCACTGCTGCAATCAGGTCTGTTGATAGTCTGAAGTCGGCAACAGGCCTGGGCTCGTGGGAATGTAGACAATCTAAGTAGGGAGTCTTGTGCGAGAGGGAGATCTTTCGGCAAATGACACCGTTTTTAATGAAATCTTTTTCAAGACGATCCTTCTGGCATCTAATGCTGAGTCATTGTGGGTATCAGATGCGTTATAGTGTGCAACTTTTTTGCGCAATCACTATGGCTTTGCAGTTTCATTTGGTAGTTGATTCCAGGACCTCAAGGTATTGAAAAAGCAAATAAGCTTGGAAATGGGTTGCTTTGCACCACGACTGCACTGTTTCCAACGCTGAGATCCAGATGATATGTCTGTCATCAAGCGTTTGAGCACCATTCGACCCACACTCACACGCCAAAGCTCGTTGCTTGGTGCTCATGTGGGTGTCAACATGGAGGAGCGGCGGACGTTATCCCGACAAACCGAAAATATACCAGTGCCAACCAATCAACGGAATTTCATAGAAAGTATCTGTTTCTATCCAGCATCTTCAGCCAAATGTTTCGACTATGTGGGGAAGCAACGACGGGGAAGCCATGAGACTGAGAACCTTTGAGGTCACACAGTGCGGATGAAGAGATGCAAGCAGCAAAGACTCGAGTAATTTGGACTCTTGGCGGGAAACATTTGAATGGACACGAAGAAATGGCAAGGAGTGGAAATCTAATATGGACTTATTTGTAAACACCAATGTATTGTAAATATAGAGTATGATATATGTATTATATGAATATACATGCAACTTGTAGAACAATAATATGTGATAGTAGAATAATGAGCACAAAACATATTGTATACATACATCCTCAAAAAAGAAGATTCATCCTTGCCGGGCAGATTTGGGATGCTAAGGGACCTGGACTTCAAGAAGATCTCCGCATTTTTTTCTGGTCAAAGGTACTCTTCGCATGTGACACCAGATCCGTATCTTGGCGACTAATGTGCATTCCCCCCAAAAATAGCCAACAGAATCAAAAAAAAGGCAAACCTCTTTGCGCAAATAGGGATGGATGACCTCAGATTGATGCTTTGTCCCTGCTGAGGCACGCACGATCTAATGTCCAGTCGCCAAGTGCGCCGCCAAGTGCGAGCCCTGCAAGGCCAAGTGCAAGCCCTGCTTGCTGTGCCACTTCGGAGATTGATGAAGCTGACTTGGAAAATCCTGTGGCCTTGGAACCCAGCTGGGTCTCAGCTACTGACACAAGGATTCATGGCTGACAGTGGGGTAGCAATTTGCGGCCAGGTGAGGGGGTTAGATACCAGGTGCTATGGCCATCAAAACACCGTCTAGGTATTGTGCACGCTCAATCAAGCGATGCAAAACAACATGTTGAGTCTTTAGTTTGTCTACAAGCACAATCTAAGCAGGGTCTCCTCGAAGGCAAGTCCAAATGTAAGCTTTTTCCATTTTAGAAGTCCACGCAGATTCTGGGTTTTAGTTGAGATAACCTCAATATACATTGGAACCAAGCAAGTTCGCACTTCGCCGAGTTGGTCCTCAATTGGGGACTCATTACTGGTCCTTGCAGTCCAAAGCCATCCACAACCAAGGATAGCAGTACCAGTGCTCTCGCGTTCGCAACGCTCGCAGCATTCTCAGGGAACTTTGTTGCTGAGCTTTGTTTGGTGGTGGCAGCGTTTTTGTCAAAACCCTCAACACAGTGATTTCTGGATATTGTGGATCATATGTCAATGTAGTCAGCCATTTCTTCGTTGCTGGTGAATGTTGGTGGTCTACCCTTTTGGGAAGCCCTTGCGAAAGGGATCGTCTGTTTGGGACATGCCCATAATGACCAGTCAACAACTGGTTGACGTGTGAAGGGGGAACTGAATGAAATGTTGAACCTATATGTAGGTCTACCAAATGGCAATCTTTGATGCATAATTTGAGTGAAAGTTTGTTAGAAAGGTGCCTCTATTGAATCTGGTCCTTCGCAGTTGGTATTGTTTCTATTTGTAGGTGTAGCCCATTGGAACGCCCCCTGCTTGGAGTGACAAGATGGGGTTGGCGCATGGGATTCAACTGGGTCACTGAGTAGCAATGTCCACAGTAGACTTCTATTGCCAGGTTTTTGGATGTTGGGTAGCCATGCTGTTGATGTCAGGTTGAATGCTTGCGGAACGCCAATGAACAAAGCGAATACAACAGATACAGAGCGCACCGTCAAGCGCACCATCTTATGAGTTCGCGGCATTTCGAACTTCCGAGCCGGCGCCTTTCTCCACAAGACATATGAGAAAGTGCAAAATTTGCCAGGCTTAATTCACTTTAGCATTTGCACATGATTAGCACAGAGGACATGTTCTGCGAGTTTAGGCATGTGATAGCGACGGATCTATTCTGAATATTATAATATTCGAAACTCTGAATATTCGAAACATCAGGGGACGAGAAGAAGCATTCGAGGTGAGTCCTCAGATTTGAGGACCTTCAATAGTAGGACAAATAAATTCATGGCATCATTCGGCAGGACTTTTGCAGTGCAGCTGAACTCATTATCGCCCAACCATCTACCTGTGCTCCATCGTTATGCACATTTCAACTCCAATTTCTGCAGCTTCCCTTTAACACTTATCCATTACTGTCCTGTATTTGTAGACGTATGCAATCATCCCAAACCGTAGTAGCAGTAGCAGTAGCAGCAGTAAAAGTAGTAAAAGCAGTAAAGTAGCAAAAGCAGTAAAAGCAGTAGCAGCAGGAGCAGCAGTAGCAGTAATAGGAAGAGTCGATAGTTGTCAACGTGCTGCGTTCCATTGCCGTGTAGCATGGAATCAGAGTCAGCATTATCCATTCTGTATTGTGGGAGGATATGCAGATACATTGGCTCACTGTGCTGATCCACTTGAGTCGTAAATCCTCCAAGAGGACTACTTTCTCTACCCCAATTGTACAGATCCTATACAGTCAACCAGCTACTACAGAGACAGTCTGCCATGCTGGGACTTCGGTTTAAGGCAGCTGTATTTCCTTAGCGCTCAGCAGAAGCGTGACCAGATGTTGGATGGGTTAAACCCTCGTCCGCCTCACCAGAGTTTCCCTTCGGACGGTCAATCTGTGGACGCGGGTGTTGGTGGATGAGTTTTTCCCATCCGAAGCTTTTCGCTGTTTTACCCGGGAGATGCTTCGTTGGCAGAGTTCCAATGTCTAGCTGCGAACCTGTGCCATCGAAAGCTGCCCAGCAACCATCGGAAAAATGCAATGCCATGATCCTACATCAGTCGTTCAATTGTAGTGGCTTCGCCTTTGGTTGAGCTGGTCTATCTACAGCCACTGTCCAGGGCAAGGTAAGAAAACAAACAAGCAACATTTTCTCAACTTAGTGAGGAGGGTGTGATTGTCATATTCATACCACTTGCTGCTTATTTGACTTATTTTGGAGAAGTTGCCAGCTACGGATGGTGCGTGGCTCAAGTTAAGAAGATTTTGAAAAGAGACGGCCTCTGCGCGGCGACGCGCAGCGCTGATGTGTCCACGAGCGACGAGTGAAGAAGTCCCTTGGTTTTGAGGTTTTTGGTCCTTATCCGCTAAGCTTTGCTTGGAAACATCTTCTGACATCCTAACATCCTTGAACCTTTTGGGCTTTGGGGACATCATGTGGCTATTGCTCAACAGAGGGGCTGGAAAATTGACCATATTGAGTATGGATAGTAGATTTTTTTGGGGCCAACCAGTTTGAGCGACAGCCATATCAACAGGTAATCAATCTAATCTATCTACATGTATGTCATGTGTTGAGTTTGGCAGGCATGGGTGCACATGTATCATCTGTAATCCAGGTGCCTCAAGTGTTACTGAGCCAAAAGTGGCATTTGATTTGAGCGATTGGAAGAGGGCCTTCCATGGACGCTCATAAGGGCCACCACACAGACTGTGTGGTATTGAGTGCAGCGAACCGCGCTGCATTCCAAGGCTATGCAGCTGAAGCTGCCTGGTCCTCGGTTTTCGAGGTGGTCCACCGCGCATGGATGGGGCCAATGGTGGAGTCCGAAAGTGTATACCTTAGAGAGTCTGATTTGCCTCCAATACTTGCATGGCACAAACATGTATAGATTTCATGCATGCCGGTAACCTTTTGGTACAAATCCTTAGGGGACCCTTTTGCCTGTATTTCATATCGATCCCAGCTACGGTGACAAATAGCAGCGGCTTTTGGTGCAGCTGACTTGGATCCTTTGAGGATCTGGTTGTGGTTAGGCCTGTGAGGGTCTGTGCTTCTTGTGTTGAGGCTAGTGACTTTGCATTCATCTGTTTTATCACTGAATAGCAAAGGCATCCCGCTCACCAACATTGGTAGCGGAGCCCGAAACGGGCTTTTGCATTGAACTGGGGCGTGATTCTACTTCTTGACCAAGACAGCCTCGGGGAATTCAGTTGGAGACCGATCCATCACCAGGAATTTGTTTTGCAGAGCCTGTGGCATTTTGCCACCATGACGACCAGGGACCGCGACAAAGACGAGCCCCTCATACCATCGTGGGATGGAGAGATATCAGCTTGGCCGGAGTATTGCCGTCGGGTTAGGCTTAGCCATGCCCAAACTCCGAGCCACAAGAGGTACACGCTGGGACCTCGTTTAGTCCTTAAACTACGGGGCAAGGCGTGGGAGATTGCAGCAACAGTGGATCACCACCAATTAGAAGCAGATAGTGGAGCACAGTACCTACTGGGCTTCCTCAAGGCCAAGATGGGACGCTTGCCTGTTCCAGACGTGGGCCAACATCTTGACGAGCTCTTCGTCAGGTTGAAAAGGCAGCAAGGAACAGACATGGTGACATGGTGCAATCAATTGAGAGAGACGTATCGTCGTGTTCAACGAGCTCTGGCTCGCACAGGTGTTTCCAAACGTGATGCTGGCATTCAGACAGATGATACACGAGGTGTGTGGTCGGAGGTCAAGCTCAACACCTCTCAACCACACTCAGGAAGTGAACCCCATGGTGAACCAGTAGAAAACCCACTGAATCCATTTGAGGAAGATGTATCCCCCCGTGAGGCCGGAGAGATGAGGAGTGAGCATGCCTCTCGGATCAGCCATGCGGAAGAAGAACAGTCCCAGGAAGACTGGGATTGGTGGAATCAATCAGGATGGTGGTCACACTGGGCCGGGTACAAGAAGTGGTGGGACGATTCAAGCTGGAAGTCAGAGAGAGCTTCAGAGCCCTCTCATTCATGGGAGGACGAGTCGACACTGCTGCCAGAGATTTTACCACAGGAGGTGCTTGGATGGATCTTGATGCGAAGGAGTGGACTTCCCTCGTCATCTCGGTTGTCTATTCAAGCCTCAGCTGGAAATAGTTTGCGCCTGGATGACATTGAGCGAGCCATGAGGCAACAGGAGGATGAACTACTTCAGATTGAACGGAGCAGACAGCAAGGTTCACCCAAGCATAGAACATTTTGGGTGGAAAAGGATGAGTCGTGGGGAATCCTCTTAGCTGAACCTGATGATCTGGACACCGTGACAGACGATCAGATTCATTGGCTCAGTCAGGAAGAAGCCCAAGCCATGCTTGCAGTTCCGGAAGATCTCACAAGTGAGACAGAGCAAGCATGGTACAATGACGGTTGGAATGACTGGTCGTACCATGACGGTGAATGGTACACTCAAGGTGGAGACGGCTGGATTTCCTACGCAGATCTCAAACCATGGTATGACATTGAAGAGGCCATGAGCGTTGACCCTGCAGCTGGAAAGGAACTTCAGGACATTTATGCGAATTATGACCAGAAAGTTCGAACCTTTCGTGAAGCCCGCGAAGCGGTGCATCAGAAAGGGAAGTCTCGAGGGTTCTTCCAGCCAAGCTCTAAGGGTAAGAGTAAGGGAACCTCAAAAGGAAAGTCTAAGAAAGGTTCTGTGTTTGGTTTGGGGTTCCAAGGAAAAGGAAAAGGGTCAAGTTCTAGTTCCCCCTCTTCTAAACCAGGGTATTCTGGTTGTTTCATTTGTGGAGATAAGAGTCATGATTACCGGTCATGCCCCAAAAGAGGACAACATGGGTCAAATCCGAGTTCTCCTTCTAGGTCTGGACATGTGAATCTTGTGTTCATGGTTGAAGGAAACAGTGATACTTTACATGATGAAGATGTTCCCCAAAAGATTCCCCCTCAAGACTATCAAAGAATGATCTTAGCCGCAAGTGATGGCATGTCGGAGCAGAACAAACTGCACTATGCGGTCATTGATTCCGGAGCGACAGAGACCGTGGGCAGCCTGGATGCAGTGGAAGCAATCATGGCAGCTCGCAGTGAAGCCTTCGGACAGGAGACCGTTGGGATAGACCCCAAAAGGAAGAAACGTTTTAAATTTGGGAATGCCCAAGAGCGGTTTGCTGAAAGTTATTTGCTTCTCCCCCAAAGGTGTGAAGGTAAGCCATTTTCATTAGGACTCTATACACTCGATGTTCCCATGGTGCCAGTCCTCATAGGAGTCAAAACCATGAAACGTCTTGGTGCAGTTCTCGATGTGGGCAAGACTGAAATCATGTTCACCAAAGTGTTTCCTGGAATTCGCATTCCTTTAATCGAAGGAAAGAATGGACATCTTTTGCTGGATTTGTGTAGGGATTGGACAAAAGAATCTAATTCCATCTTTTCACTCACCCCAGGGATTCACCTTCATCCGAACCCTGAGCAAAAAGGCGGATCTCAGGAATCGGTTGGGACTGATCAGGTTGATTTCAAGATCATGGAAACGTCCAGTGATGCGTCATTCGATTCCACAGAGATTCATGGCATGGATGAGTCGAATGGCAGGCATGACACGTGTGCAGAAACTCCAAGGACCTTTCCTATGTGTCAGCAGCAAGGTTCAGCATCTCAAGCACTCGGCGATTTTCGCGTCTCTGTGATTCCATCCCAACATGGATCAGTTCCTCAAGACTCTCAAGATCGACCTGTCAGAGGAGGAGACGATCAACATCGCCAAGGAGATGGTGACCGAAACTCAGTCTATGTCCAAGAAGCCACTCGACCTCACCAAGTTCGATTGGTCCCGAGTCCAGTACTCGGACCTTCGGGACGAGAGGACGACCAAGGGTCCTTGCCAAGGAAATCACTCAGTGGAGAAGTTCGGCAGGGGCAGCTTGTCGGGGTCAAATGGCCACGGGATATGGCTATGCTGCAGCCGGTGCAGGTTGAGGGTGCTTTACGCACCAACGTGGGGTGCAAAAGCCACGTATCGCCAGAGCGGCCCTCTCGACAAGGACGTGAAGAAGAAGTTGCAACAACATCCAGAGAACGATGTGATGCCTTACCAACTGGAGACCTACACTCTGGGATTGGATGCAGCGGAGGCATCGGCATTGAAGAAAGTCGAGGCCATCCGGAAGCAGAAGGCAGACAAAGGCAAGGCCAAGGGCAAGGGCATCACCACCACGGCTGCAACATCGCCAGAGCCGATTCCATCCAAGAAAGATCACAAACGCGACCATGCAGTGCCAGCAGAAGTGCAGGAGTCGGAAGAGAAGAAGAACAGCGCTGGCAAGGAGTGGATCGAAGTAGATCCATGAATGATCTTCCAGAGGGAGTCGACAATGATCTTTTGATGGCCATGTCAGAGAGCCGTCCTGAATTTGATCATGACTTTCCATGCCACTGTGAGCATGCACTGTCTTGCGAGCAAAAAGAAGAAATTATGGCCAGTTTGCGGCTTGCAGAAGATGAGTTGACTGAGGCATTAATTGATGTCAAGGGTTCTACTTGTGATCTCATGGAAGTTTGTTGTGACATGAATAGTGGTTTATCTCACATGGTGAATTCAAAGGGTGGTGTTGGTTATAGAGTTGGAACCCACAATGATATGGATCTTACCACGGAAAGGGGTTACCAAAGGGCGTCCAATTTTGGTAAAGAGGTTCAACCCCGATGGATGTGGTTTTCAACCCCTTGTGGTCCCAATAGCCCCATACAGAACATAAATCAACGCACTGATGAACAGGTCCAACGTCTTGCAAAGAAAAGAGTCAAATCAAAATACTTGATACGTAGATGCATTCGTCTTGCCGAAGAACAGATAGATCGTGGGGGTCATTTTGGTTGGGAATGGCCATGTAACAATTTAGGGTGGCATAGTCATGACATGAAAAGATTCATGAAGAAACTGTCAAACCTTGGCATCTTGCATTTCTCTCGTCTTGATGGTTGTCAAGTAGGAGTTGTTGCTCATGACACTGGCCAACCCATGCTGAAACCATGGCGTATCATGTCTACCAGTAGGGAGATGCAGCTTGCTCTTGAACGTAGGTGCTCACATGACCATGAACATGCTGAATGCATGGGACATAAAAGAGCTTCTCAATCGGCCTTCTACCCCAAAAGGATGTGTTCTCTCATCACGAGGGTTGTCATGGGTCCGTCAGGGTTGAGACATCATGAAGGAAGTGATCATGCTGTTTTCACCATTAAAGATGAACCCCTGTTGAACCCCATGACTGAAAAGGAATTGAAACAAATG
The DNA here is from genome assembly GCA_000507305.1 of Breviolum minutum Mf 1.05b.01. Taxonomy (NCBI): domain Eukaryota; class Dinophyceae; order Suessiales; family Symbiodiniaceae; genus Breviolum; species Breviolum minutum. Next base: position 46,921 of record DF242317.1, on the reverse strand, counting down.
AAAGAAGCAGTGAGGAAACTTCATGTGCGTGCTGGACATCCCACCAACAGAGCCTTAGTCACTATGTTGCGTGCTAGGGGAGTGGATTCGAGAATCATTCAAATAGCGAAGGAACATGTTTGTGATGAGTGTCATGAAATCAAACTTCCTTTTCCTCATATGGGTGTTACTTTCCATACATGTAATGTTTTGTGGCATACCATGCAAATGGACATTGGGGAGTTTGTTTTTGGTGAAGAGAAAATACATGTTCTTTTGTTCATAGATGAGGCTTCCAGGTTTGTATCAGCCCACGAGTTGTTCAAGATTCCGAAATCAGAATCACGAAATGCTACCACTGAAGAAGTGGTTCGTGCCATCGAACAATCATGGGTGCAGCATCATGGGCTTCCGAACACCATCAGATGCGACCCTGAAGGTTGTTTCCGTGGTGTGCATCTCAGTGAATGGTGCAGTTCTCGCGGAGTAGATCTACAGCCGTGCCCTGGAGAGGACCACTCCCAGATCGGAATCGTTGAGGCGACGCTCGGCAAACTTAAGAATGATGTAAGGGCTTTCATGAGGACGGAGGGTTTGAATGATCCGATGAATGGTGTGTTTCAGATGGTCAATGCCCATAATCAGATGGATAGGACAGGAGGGTTCGCCCCCGCCCAGTGGGCCTATGGAAGACTCCCTAGTTTGGATAACAGGTTGTTTGAAGGCGGAAACGAACTCCCATTTCATTCCTCTGAAGGGCTTTTGGGGACGGATCTTAGGGCTAACCTCAATATAAGAGTGAAGGCGGAAGAACAATATCGAAAGTCCCAGGCCTTGATGAAAATCTCAAGAGCCATGAATTCGAAACCTCGTCCCTCTGAAGTCTTCCTTCCAGGAGATCTCGTGTACTATAGAAGATATAAATTTCCCATGAATCAGAAAGTTTCCCACCAAGCCTTAGACCAAACAAAAGCCAGTTTGGCGAGATGGTTTGGGCCAGCTAGGGTTCTAGCGACAGAGACACGAGCGGAGGAAGATCCTCCTTCTCGAAAACCAGCATCAATAGTTTGGATAGTGGCTGCAGGCAGACTCAAGAGGTGCAGTCCGCAGCAGCTGCGACATTGCAGCGAAAAGGAGAAGGCGATAGCCGAGGCATCAGATGCTGTGAGCATGCCTTGGTCCTTTACCTCACTTTTGCATTTAGTGGAACGAGGACAATTTGAAAAGTATGATGATGTTGACGAGGATGAGAATCATCCAAGTTTCCGTGAACGTGAGTTTCGTAGGGCCAGAAGTGCCACGCCATCTAGGTCTAGGCCAAGTCGTGAAACAAGGGCCCGAAAAGAAGCCCAAGAAAAGAAACAAGGACCGCATAAAGATCCTGAACCAAAAGGAAGTGGGCACCAAAGTAGTCATGGGAAGCGGCCTCCCGAGAGACAAGAGGAGACTAGGGAATTGAAAAAGGATAAAGGAGAAAAGGAGAGAGAGAAAAGAGATAGACCTAGCTCTAGCAACCAGCCGGAAAGCTCGGCTCCCCAAAGTGTTCGGCCCCGTGTAGAACGAAGCCATGTCGAGACAGAGTTGGAACGGAATCCTCAGTTTCAACGTGCCAAAGAAAGAATTGAAGCCAACAAAGGAAAATCCTTAGAAGAACTCATCACGGAGGCAAAGAGCTATGTGATATCAGATGACGAGCCCCTTGAAAAGATCTACACGATTGAGGTTCCTCTCCCTGAGAATCGAAAGGAGCTCAAGGACTTTGCGAAGAATTCGGAAGGATGGGTGGCAAAGAAAATGAAACGTGGTGCAGAATTGAAGTGGTCTGAGATTCCACAGTCTCGAATTGAGGACTTCAAGAAAGCGAAGGCCAAGGAGATTGGGAGTTGGATCAAGCAGCAGATCGCCCGGGGACACATTCCCCCTGAGCGTATAATGAAGATGAGATGGATTTATACGCTGAAGCACGATGACAGTGCCAAAGCAAGAGTGGTCATCGTAGGTTACCAGGATCCCGACTTACTAAGCCTGGTGAAAACTTCGCCGACGATGAGCAGACGTACCAGAGGTCTATATGTCACCATCTGTTCAACAATGGGTTGGACGTCCCTGAAAGGGGACGTCAAAGCAGCGTTCCTGCAAGGTTTGGAATCCGAAACAGAACGGGAGGTGTACGCCAAACCCGTAATAGAACTGGCGGAGGAGCTCGGTGGCGACAAGGACACCATTGTTCAGATTCGACGTGCAGTCTACGGATTGGCAAATGCTCCTGCTCAGTGGCATGCATCAGTTTCAGACACAATGAAGAAAGGTGGTTTTGAACAACTCCAAACCGACCCTTGTGCTTGGCGGCTCATGGACAGAACCGACCCGGAACATCCTCAATTGATTGGAGTGGCATGCGCACATGTGGACGACTTCTTGTTTGCTGGAGAAAGTTCACATCCCCAGTACCAGTGTGCAGTGTCTCATCTGTATTCTGCGTATCAATGGTCACCCTGGGAATGTGATGTCTATATGCACTGTGGAGTTCAAGTAGTTCAACATCCAAATGGCGAGATAAAGTTGGACCACTCAGAATTCTGCTTAGGAATAGAGCAAATCCCAGTGTCAGGACGAAACGACAAGGATAAGCTGACAAGCAATGAAGTTCAACAACTGCGTGGAGTGCTTGGAGCACTTCAATGGAGGGTGTACCAATCAGCACCACAACATGGTGCCAGGCTCAGCTTCCTTCAGAGTCAGTTGGCAGCTCCGAATGTTTCCACACTTAAGGAAGCAAACAAGCTGGTGCGTGACGTCTACAACGGACGTCACATTGGACTTCGCTATCATCGAATGGACGTGAAGAACTTGGAGGATGTGGTGTTCGTTGGATGGTCCGATGCAGCAGTGGGAAACCGCAAGGACTTCTCTAGTTCTGGTGGATATTTCATCACGGCAACAGAGCCGAAAATCCTGCAGTCGAAGGCGACAGTTCTCAATCCCATTAGCTGGAAAAGTGGAAAACTTCCAAGGGTAGCCAGAAGTTCCCTGTCAGCAGAAATCCAAGCCTTTTCAATCGCAGAGGAAGAGTTGATGTTCGTGAGGATGCAATGGCTAGAATTCATCGGCCATGATATCCCCTCACACGATGCCGTGAAACTGTTACCAAAATCGAGAGGAGTGTTGGTGACAGATGCTAGATCTTTGTTCGACGTGATCAAGAAGGGACCAAATAACACATCTGGCTATGGTTTGAAAGAAAAGTATAGCGTTTTGGATATGATGAGTGTGTTTCAGAGACTTGCACGTGGATGTACAGAAACACGTTGGGTCCACTCAGATGCCCAAATTGCTGACTCACTCACAAAGCCAGTGGCGAACAGTTCCCTGATCAGAGTTTTGACCAACGGTGTTTGGACTTTGGTTGATGATCCGTTTTTCACATCAGCTAAGAAGCTGAAAGCTCGTGCCAAGCAAGAATTTTCGGCAATGATCTTTGGGGCATCCGAAAGTGTATACCTTAGAGAGTCTGATTTGCCTCCAATACTTGCATGGCACAAACATGTATAGATTTCATGCATGCCGGTAACCTTTTGGTACAAATCCTTAGGGGACCCTTTTGCCTGTATTTCATATCGATCCCAGCTACGGTGACAAATAGCAGCGGCTTTTGGTGCAGCTGACTTGGATCCTTTGAGGATCTGGTTGTGGTTAGGCCTGTGAGGGTCTGTGCTTCTTGTGTTGAGGCTAGTGACTTTGCATTCATCTGTTTTATCACTGAATAGCAAAGGCATCCCGCTCACCAACATGGAGCTACCACCATTACGCCCAATCCGTTTGGTGCCATGCACATCACCGACATGCCAACGTTGTCAAGAAGGCCGAGGAGGATTTGTATTCCCCTTTTTGGGGCCATGGAGTCGCCGCCGATGGTGGCCCACGCCCTGCAACAGCCTGGGAAGCCTACAATGCCAATGAGGCAACCATCGCCCTGCGATCCTTTTGTGACCACGCAGCCAGATGTCTTACGACTCCACCAGGCAGATAATCGACCACGATCACGAAATGGCTCAAGCTAAGCCCACCCACCACTGGTTCACTATCTGAACCCCACAGCTGTGAAGATTGACATGGTGGTGTTTACCCAGACGATGATTTAGATACACCATCTAGGTTACTGAGAAAGGCATCTCGAACAGGGTGATTTTGACAGTATGTGTATGTATGTATATATACATATATATATATATATGTATATGTATGTATATATGTAAATGTATGTATATATGTATATGTATGTATATATGTATATATATCTACCATGTACACAGGTATCTATCTATGGTGTACACAATATTGACAGGGCACTCTACATACTGTGCATACCTGGACTTTTTATACCAGTAGTGATCAACTCTTCATGTCGCTTCAGTTCTCCAGGGCTGCTCAGCCAATCCCAGGTAAAGCAGTTCCCAGCTGCCCGGCGCCGGAGGCAATGCTGGCCCCGAGGTAAGGGCCTGTCACCAGTGTTTCTTTGCACAATCCAAAAGGAGGGTTGTGGATGGTCAGTGGTGGTGAGGTTTGAAACTACTAAATTGAAGAGTGCACAAGTGCTATTGGCTCATTTAGGGGAAATCGGCATGAACCCATGTCTCAAGCGGCTTTATAACAAAATCCGGAACATGCAAAGTGTCAACCTTGTCCCGTCAAACCCCCAACTTGAGCTGGATGCTGACAGGTCCAGGCAATGTCATCTAGAGGTTGTACAAAAAGGAGTGGCAAACAGGAACTGTCGATAGTGCCAGTGATGGGTGGTTTTTGCTATTTGGGGATTTTCCATTTTTTGTTGGCAGTGAGATTCAGTGTTTACACCATCATATCCTCTAAGGCAGGTTCCTTTGCTGTGGCTTCTGCTCAATGCGAACTTTTTCACCACATCAGCTACGGCTGTCGCAGAGATGTGTTCCTTTCCCTGCTGGCAATTGGGGAGGGTGGAGGTGAAATTTCTGCACCTGACCATAATGGAAGAGGGATGTTGTTGAAGTGAGTCGTTTTGATGGGGAGTGAGGTTTGTTGGGTGAGTAGTCATACAGTCACTCTACAATCAATTGTGAGACTGGCACAAATCCTGCGAATCCAAGAAAGATATATGAAACTTCTCAAGAAAGCAGTTTGTCTTACTTTCATGCAGTCCTTGGCATTCCAGAAATTCCCTCCCTTCCCCGGTTGATCGACTTTCGAGGTTCAAACATCCGGGATGACTTGAGTGCAGACTCATGTTCAGAACTGCTGGATGGACAGGGCAAAGGATTTCGTTTGACTGGAACCTTGACAACTCCCTTGAGGCCCGTGAAATAGACCATGGAGAACTCACTTCGCTCAATGGCTGTGTTTATTTGCAATTGTAAATTTAATCTTTGAAGTCAGAACCAATGGAATTACGGCTTGAAGGTGTTCACATTTCAGGCAAATTCACGGAAAGCATGTTTGTCTTTTTTCTCTAAAACTTCGATGCAGACACAGAGACAGGCAATGTCTCAAATGTGTCGAACTGCGGTACAACTTAGCATCTTTTTACAAATTGCAAATTGCGGGAGCAAGTGACTGTCAAGGAACAACACAAGACAATATGTGTGCAAGTTTAAGGCAGAACAACACCATACACGACATCAAGACCACTCCGTAGCATCAAACATGTGGGGAATGTTCAGCAACGTTATCATGCCCGTCCCTCTGTAGCATCGTCTAATACAGAATGGAATGATAGTACAATGTTTTGAAATTGTTGTCAATTCATTTCAAGTCTCATGAACTTCACAAGAACAATGCCAACAGCACAATGAATGATATGTAAAGGCAACGACCCCTGAACATCAGGAAACGAACGGCTTTACAAATGTAACGATGAATGGTCAAAGAACCACCACCACCACCACCGCCACCACCACCACCACCACCAACAACAACAACAGCAACAACAACAACAACAGCAACAAGAACAACANAACAAGAAGAATAACACTACCACCACCGCCACCAGCAACAACAACACCACCACCACAACCAGCAACAACAACAACAACAACGACAAAAACCACAACAACAACAACAACAACAGCAAGATCAACAGCAACGAAAACAACAACAAGAACAACAGCAGCAACAACAACAATAACAGCAACAAGAACAGCAACAACAAAAACAACAATAACAAGGACAAGAACAAGAACAACAACAACAACAATCAAAACAACAAGAACAAGAACAACAACAACAACAACAAAAACAAGAAGAACAAGAACAACAACAACAACAACAACAACAACAACAACAGCAAAAACGACAAGAACAACAGTAACCACAACAAGAACAACAGCAACAACGACAACAACAGCAACAACGACAACAACACGAACAACAGCAACAACGACAAGAACAACAGCAACAACAACAATGACACGAAGAACAACAGCAACAACAACATTAACAAGAACAGCAACAACAACAAGAACAACAGTAACAACAACAACAACAACAACAACAACAACAACAACAACAACAACAACAACAACAACAACAACAACAACAACAGGAACAACAACAGGAACAACAGGAACTATATCTTCGTAATCCGATGTTTTTAGATATTATCAAGGCGGTTGATGGCGGAAAATACAATAGTATGTAGTATCTCCCAAAAAAGAAGTTCATGGGTTGGGCAAAAAGGCAAGAGACAATGCGCACGCTTCTACAACGGGGCCTTTGTTTCCATGCTGTATAGTATAGCACTCTCAGGTTTTTCTGTCTGTTTCGACATTCCTTTTTTTCGTTTTGAATGTTATCTCTAAACCCTAATTATCTTTCAATCTTTGTCTGCCTGGAGTATGGGGTTGTTCCTGTGTCTACCTTTTATCCTTAAGTCCTTCAACCATTTTTGAAAGTATATCGAAAGTATTTTTGATCCTCCCTACACTCTTTGTGAAGGTAAAGGCAGATTTCAAGAGGGACACTGTTGAGTAGTTCTCACAAGGAAGATGCAGGATTGATTTCTAAAGAAATTTTTTGAAGGGTGCCAGCTACCAACAGTGATCCCTGTCTTGGCTTCCGCGTCCAGTTATAATGGTGCCAGCTTCGACGTGAATATTGACGGTCCCACGGCTGGTGCCAATAACGTGTGCATGCTGGCAGCCTTCGGCAATGGAGGTACTGTACCCGTGGACTGTGTGCCAGTCACAGGCACTCAGGCAAGACCATGAAAGGGTTTATCGGGTAACCAGAAAGGCTTTGGTGTTGGCCTTAGAAGGGATGAACATTAAATTTGTTTTGAAAAAGGAGTGTTTTTTTTTGCCCCATTTTTCTTCCTATTTTTTTTTAAAAAAGGTGCCTTTTGGTGCTTGAGCACTGGTGGATTGCTTGTCATTTCAGAATCGTTTCGCAGGCGAAGGCCTTCGATGGTGATCCAGGGCCATTCTATTTAGGCGACCTGGGTGACAGCTGTGGCTACAACTTTGTGACGTATGGCCCAGGCAAACCACAAAAAAGGGATGGCGTACTGAAGTTGACATATGAAGATACCTACTCATTATAGGATGGTCCATTTGAAGTGGTAAACTTGGAGGAAATTTATCGGAACTGGAGTGTGATTGGTGCAAAGGTTGTGTTTCCAGAACGATTTCACGACTCTGGGAGCCTTTTTTGTCGAGGTCACACCATCATCTGGAACTATCCCTTGGGATATAGCTGCGCTGGAAGTCCTTCAGATGAAGATTTGGGTCTCACGGAGATTGACTGTTATTTTTCCATGGATTGCGAACTCGGAACAACCACCACTACAATGATAGCAGAAACGAGCACGATTACCAGCAGCACAAGTCACACCACTACCATCTCGACAAGCATCACACAAACCTCAAGCGCCACAAGCATCACAGGCACCACAAGCACCACATTTAGCACGAGCATCACACATAGCACAAGCACCACAAGCATCACAAGCACCACAAGCACCACATTTAGCACGAGCATCACACATAGCACAAGCGCCACAAGCATCACAAGCACCACATTTAGCACGAGCATCACACATAGCACAAGCGCCACAAGCATCACAAGCACCACATTTAGCACGAGCATCACACATAGCACAAGCGCCACAAGCATCACGAGCACCACATTTAGCACTAGCATCACAACTATCACTACAAGTCTCACAAGCATCACAAGCACTGATGTGGGTGGTGCAAGTGACTCAACCAGTACAACAAGAACCACATCGTCGACTCTGACTGTCACTAGCTTGACGGCCACTGCGACTCAGACATCCGTGGTCACAACAGTCACACAGACAACGTCAGCCACAAAGGCCTGGACGACAGTTTTGAACACAGCAACAGCAACTTCGACCGCGAGCACATTTGTTCCACCAACTACCACACAGACATTGACATCGGCAACCGCTACAGAAACATTGAGACCTACAACATTGACAGCCACTGCCATGGCGACAAGCTACACGTCTACGTCCCCTACCGAGACAATGACAGAGACAGTTGCAGATACAGAAACACCAACCGCATCTGTGACAACAACTGCAGTGACTGCTGCTCTGACTTCGATTTCAAGTACAAGTGCTGAAACCACAGAGACAAGAGTCACTTCGACCAGAACAACCTTGAGCACGAGTTTGAACGATGGCACAGAGCAAGGGCCTTGTACAGAGATTCCACAGAACCATGGCTGCAAAGAAGAAAGCGTGCCCACAGTATCCCTTGAAGACGAGAGCTTGACCCACAAACATATTTCTAGGGTCAATAAAGGTCTTGCTTTTGTTGATGCAGTTGTTTCATGTTTCGAGAACTTCTTTCCTATGTCTTTCCTGATACTCAACTTCACTGCTTAGCCACCAATTCAATAAGGATCACAAACAGCCTTGACTTGGATGCCTGTGTGGGCACAGCCAATGGGCAGTCTTGCCCGGTCATCTGCATGGAAGGCTATGTCGCGCAGGCAAAAGACATGAGTAGGTCAAATCATGTTGGGTCTTTTTTGGATGTACTTGTCCACTTACCCTCTCCCATAGTTCATAGATTCTAGATGTTCACCCTTCCTCAGCTTGGCTGTGTCCACACAAATCTGATTGCCTGCTCGAAGGATTCCCTACTTTGGTGTCAGCATGGTCGGTGGCAAGTGCGAGGACCCGGTCTGAATGCAGATTTCAGTTGTCAAACTGGTAGGCAAATTCAGGGGAAATTCAGGGAAATCTAGAGGAAGGAACTGTTCCATCAAGTTTCTTCATGCTTAAGAGGTGGGAGTAACCTAGGCAACCAATCCCCCTGAACCGGAGACACCCAATTTTGGTTCTGACAAGAAATTGCAGGTACAAGCAGGCACTAGTGACTAAATGGTCTCTAGGTACACATCATTTTGCGTCGTGTTGTTGTTGTTGTTGCTGTTGGTGTTGTTGTTGTTGTTGTTGTTGTTGTTGTTGTTGTTGTTGTTGTTGTTGTTGTTGTTGTTGTTGTTGTTGTCGTGGTGGTGGTGGTGGTCGTGGTCGTGGTCGTGGTCGTGGGGGACTCAAGACAATCCAGACCACGCAACTAGAGGAGAATGCATTCTGGAAGGCATCAACGTAACAGAAGCAGCTGCAGCGCAGATTCTTCTGCATGTCAATCTGGACCTAGAAGGCAGCAACGAAAGTAACTTGGACGAAGGCATAAAGAACGTGATACTTTGGAAGACATCAAAATTTCTGAGTCCCCTCCCTTTTTTTGAACGGACTGAGAGACTAGACCTTGTAGGCTGGTATGCCAAGCTTGGAGTTTTGCCTTTTTTGGATCTAAGTTCCATTGCAAAAGGGGCAAAGAATTTCAGCCATACGCCATTGTTGGATTGAGTGCCAAGCACACTCTGGCAGCAGATCCATGTTTTGATGGAGATGAAATTTAGGTGACGGTGTGCAGTGGGCGCAGCAACACTTGGATCCGTTGTATACAGCCTTTGCAACGACGATGGACGTTCATCCTGCAGAACTTCGCTGCTTGGACAGCAAATGGAAGTTGGGGATTCACAGGTGCCCCAAAAAACCATCTCTTTCTTGTGGATCATGGCAGATTCCTTGAAGCTTAATCGTTACTCTTGATAGGAAACCCTGGTGGCACCAGACACAGGTACTTCAAAATAAGGCAAAGGGAGGCATTTGAGGAGTCTGAATTTCGCTGCAACTCAAGCTTGGACTTCCGTTTTTCAAAAGCTTTGTGCGCCATTGCCTCAATCTATCACGGAACAAAGTGTTTTCATGGTGGGTTTACCCTTAGAGAAGTGTTCTTTGAGTACATACGACCTGTACTAGCATTCTTATTTTTGCATGCGATACGAATGTCAATGGTAAAGTCAACCGTTTCAGGGCTCGTCAAAGGTCTTTGGGTCCCACCCGATCCCAACGACACAGCTCGGAGGATTGCAACTTCTAGCCAGCTCTATACCTGTCATCCCAGACCGACGGCTGGCACAAGTTTTGAACTTTGATGTGCGCCTGACACTTCTGCTAGGAGCAACTTATCCGAAATGCAGGGATTTTTCGTGGGTTTTTCAGATAGTTTTCCGATTCACAACTCAGATGGAACCAAACAGTTCCGATCTGACAACTTCAAGAAGATGTTCGGAGTGATTTTTTGCATGATGCTGGAAAGGGATGCCTATTTGAGCTCTGCCCTTGCAAATCTTGCAATGGGTGGGAAAATCCATCACACCAAACACTTTCATTTCTCCGTTTCTGCAGTTTCACGATGTTTCAGTCAAGTCCCTAATTGCTTTTATGAATCCTTTCAGTTGTGAGGTGTTATTCTGAGTTGAATGTTGTCAGCTAACCGCGTCAGGTTATGAACGTCTCCAACAGGTCGCAACAGACTGTACAGGTGTGGTGAGTCGTGGGGGAATAGGACGCCTCCCACAACCCACATTTGAGAAATTTGGTTGAAAGTCTTTCAGCATCTCCACAAACCAAAAGCTTAACTCAAGTTGCTGCGACTCTTTTTTTTTCTGGAGGTTGTGTTTTACAATTCCGGGTATTTTCATCCTTTTAGAATGCTTCAAGGTAGGATTTTCAATGAAGATCAAAGCGCCTGTCACTTCCAGGTGTTGGAGTACCTTGCTGGTGTTTCTTGTCAGCGGAATGCCGCAGCACTTTTTTTCCCGATTTGGTGGTACCTGTGGGTAGCCAAGTTCATTGAAATCATAACACGAACGTCCTAATTTGGCATTGCCTTCAGGAGGAATGATTGAAGCTTTCATGCTTGGAACATCTATTTTGATTGTAACTCTGATTCATTTCAGTACCCTACGGTTACAGGATGAATCTATCATCACAGCTAGGCTCCCTAGAACAGTCCTTCACTGTTTTGTTCGGGTGCAATATTCACCTTGACCATCGATTCTGACACCCGAAACGCCTGGTCTTCACCTATCTTCAACAAAATTACAGATGAGAAGATGGAGGTTTTTCTACCCAAAACCTGCCATTGGTTTTCACTGTTGGAACTAACGGCAAAGGTTTGACGGGCAATTTCTCTTGTTGCCGAGGATCCAGGGATGTCTCACTTTGAGGAAGCGCTCAGAAATGCACTCAATGCCCAGAGAGGCAATTCGCTGCTGCGAGCTTACTTCGGAGCTCTCAGCACTACTGAGGCAGAGGGTTTTGGTGTTTGAAAAAAAGGGGACCTCAACAAAAGACACGTATTTTTCTATAGAAAATTACCAAAATGTATTGAAAGCTACTTTTGGACCTGTGGCTCGATCTTCATTTTTGATGAACTGATACCTGGAGAGAGAATTTGTGTGCACCATCGAATCATATCGGATTCTTTTTACTGCACCAGTTGTTGCTAGGGTAGTTTGACATTCAATTTGGTAGAAGATCTTTCTTCTTTCTTTACATTTGCATCTTTTTGTTTGGTGGGGCCCTGAGCAGTTGTTTTTCGGTGTCAGGTCATCGATAGCTACTGGTTGCCGGAAGCAGTTTGGGTCAATGGACCCTGGGACTCAGCTTGTCAGAGCTGTGCTGCCATGGAGACCAGAGAGGTGACTTGTAGCCGTGGCTCCTGGCTTCTATGTTCAGGTGTGGTGTTTTCCTACAGTTTGACATTGAGATGGTGAAATGACAAAAATGCCATCTGTTTTCAAAGCTAGAAATAGGTCCATAGCCTTTTGCAAGTTGTTTTTTTTGACTGCATGAATCCTAGGTGAGTGGGGAGGTTTGGCTCAACTGAGATGCCTTGATTCCTCCATGTCAGGTCCTATGGAAGGCTTGGCTGGCCCTCAACCCAGCTCGCAGCGCCCCTGTGGGCAGTGTGCCGATGCGCCACAGATGATGATGGTGGCTGCCCCAAGGGTGGAAGCTAGCGGAAGAAAACACCCCGGGAAATGAACAAGTTTTGGGCCCGAAGAGGAGTTGAGTCTCCAAAAAAATGAAGATGGCCATTGATTGCTGGTGAGTTGAGCAAAGGATTGTAGTGAAAGTTGTTCACAGGGCTTTTTTTTTTTACCATACGAAATATAAACAGGAATCCCTTGTGAGCATAGCACTGCTGAAGTCCTCTCACAGGCATCGGTGTGGATGCCACTGGCTGGTTTGGTTGTGGGCCTTTGTTGTTGTGTGCAGCTTGGCCCCAAGCTGAAAAACGAAATGCACCACGGTGCATCCGGGGTTGGGAGCAGCATCTATGGATACATTTTTTAGCGGGAATTTCGGTCACGACCTGCGACCCTGAAATGCAAAGAGAAAAAAGACAAGACAGTGTAGATAGAATAGCACAGTCTCTCTTAAGGATGGCAATTTGAGTACTGAGCTTTTGATCTTCTTGTATCTACAATCAATCCTCCCTATATTACGACTCTAACATCTGTTTAAGACCTCCACACTACCAAAGACTAAGACTTTGAGGGGCAAAAGCAGCACACCTTCTCAGGTTTGACAGAGCTCGCGGGTTGGTGTGATTTCAGGGTCTGGCTCTGTTGACATTTGGTAGGCATATAAGCGAGTAGAAGATACAGTTATACATACCTGGTGTATAAGTGCTACCCAGCCTATTAATGTATATTATACTACCAAGTGGAATTATAAACTACAAATCTATACTACGATATATATACTATATAACATATACTATATGATATATACTATATTATATACTATATGATATAAAATATATAATATATTATATATAACATATACTATATGATATATACTATATTATATACTATATGATATAGAATATATAATATATCATATATAACATAAACTATATGATATATACTATATTATATACTATATGATATAAAATATA
>DF242317.1:0-29883 GCA_000507305.1 Breviolum minutum Mf 1.05b.01 | reverse complement strand
ATGATGATGATGATGATGATGATGATGATGATGATGATGAGACGAGACGATGATGATGATGATGATGATGATGACGATGACGATGACGATGATGATGATGATGATGATGATGATGATGATGATGACGATGATGATGATGATGATGACGATGACGATGACGATGACGATGATGATGAGGATGATGTTCATGATGAGAATGATTAGACTGATGAGAATGATCACGACAATGAAAATGCTTGTAACAACAATAATAAAACCAATAATAATGATATGAAGCACATGCTCATTCTATCATCCTCAAATCCATGGGCATGTCCCCAAAAATTCGCAAGGCAAACCCACCGTACAGAGAGATCGGGGGCAGAGATGAGGGCTTCCAAGACCAAGGTGGTTTGGTTCCTTGGTGATTGATTTGAGGTCAGCTGAGGTCATTCTTCATATTAGGCGATGTGTTGAGTACGTGGAAATCCTCATTGGAAATGGATTGTTTTTTTTCCAAATGTTGAAACCCACACTTGCCGCAAAGGGGGGGGATCTTGTACAGCTGGTGTGGAAATCTGAGGGATCTAGATGCAGATCAACTCTCTTCAATGATGCAAAAGACCCGTTCGCTGCGATCCCTGCGGGATAATGGGAAGCTCGGCTCAATGACACAAGAGTCCTGTGGATAGAAGAAGAGCTCCTGCACCAGACTCGGATACACTAAGCAGACTAAACCCAAAGTGTTTCAGAATGTCTTCGTGGATGAGTTGATGATCTTTTTCTCTGAACATGAAAAAAGTCTGTCAGTTCCTGCCACTTCTGTTTGATGGTCCCAGTTAACTTTGGCGAGGAATGCCCAGTCCCCTACCAGTCCGAGCACTCGCGATGGAGCTCGGATGAGTTCTTTTGAACTTGACCTGGACGATACGGTCTCGGCCCAAAAGAGTGATAGAAGTGGAAGAAGTGGAAGGCACGACAAACAGAACACGAGAAAAGTGGTGGAAAGTGGGAAAACATAACAAGAATGCTGGGAACCTGTGAGTGATGGAAAAATGGGGATAAAAGTAGGTGGATGAAATAGCAAGAACATTTCAGGACCAGTTGGCATCATTTCCTCAATTCCTACCAGTAGCACTCCTTGAGAGTTTTTCTTAAGAGCGGATGTATTCACGCGCATTCACATGTGTGATAATCAACAATAAATACCATCACCATCACTAGCATAGTCACAAAGTTATATATCATCATCATCATCATCATCATCATCATCATCATCATCATCATCATCATCATCATCATCATCATCATCATCATCATCATCATCACTATCATCATCATCATCATCATCATCATCAGCTATCATCATCATCATCATCATCATCATCATCATCATCATCATCATCATCATCATCATCATCATCATCACTGTCGTCATCATAATCCAATTCGCGATCATAATCATAGTCATAATCATCCTCATCATCATCTTCATTTTTCATTCTTGTCATCATTGTCATTGTCATTGTCATTGCCATCATAACCATCATCAACATCGCCGTCGCCGTCGTTGTTGTCGTCGTCGTCGTCATCATCATCATCATCATCATCATCATCATCATCATCATAGTCATCATGTTTGTTTTCTTTACTGTACTGCAACAGAACGCAACGTTCTCGCCAGTACAGTACCATTTGAGGAAGGTCGTCAAGTAAGCAGTGACAAACAGCAGTGGTTGTTGTGATGACTAGGATTGGTCTTGGACTTCATACAAGATTTCTTTGGTCTGATTTACTGTTTGAGAAGATGAAAACTCTCAAGTAACCTGAGGCAAGCAATCAGGTTTCAACACTTTCACGCCTGAACAGGCCACTATCACCTTCTTCGCCGGCACGAAGACAAGCTTCGAATGGCACATTGCTGGAGTCGGGCAATTTATCGCCCGTAGCCAGAGCAGATACCGAGATTACTGTCATGCAGTCCAGAATTTGAGGGGGATGACAGCTTGGCAACCATCAAAAGACATCGAAAAGCACATCAAAAATCAAAAAGCGTATACTATTCATATGGATTCATATGGCAAGACCACTTTCAATGACATGTCGACCGCGTTGACCATGTTTGTGGCACCTAGCTCTGTCCTTACAAGATCTGGCTTAGGGGCACAGAGATGCCGCGATGCCATGACTTTGCACGTTCCCGGCGCACAAGTAATTGGAGGTTGGCAAGTGCCCTTCTGTGCTAGGGAGGCGTTTTCAACCTTGTCATTTGCCATGCAAGTCCCTAAAAGTTTGGTGTTGTGATTCTCATCTCCAAATTGACTTGATGAAATGAAAGAGCCTCTTGCCGAGATCACTTGCCAATATCTATTGCTTGGCTGTTGCAGTCTTGCCGTTGTTGCCATGTCCGCAGACCATGCTATGGATTTTTCATTTCGTCCGAAAGTAAAGGTAAAAATCCCATATTCCAGTAGGTCACAACATGGTCCGTGACACTCGTCTGCCTCAAAGGGGCGGACAGGTGACAAGAGTAGGTGATGCTTAATTTTGTACAGCGATGTAACTGCAGCCTGCCGGGGGCCCATCCGGGTCTGAGACTCTTTGGAGTCAGCGTGCTCAGCAGCGTGCACTCGGGTGTGCGATTGTAGTTCGGGCATTCCGAATCGAAGTTTCGTTCTGACGCCAGCCACAGGAAGAAGTTCTTTGGTTGAACTTTTTGAAGACCTCTAATCATGGCTTGTTGCTGGACTTGGGTTCTTGGACGAATGGTAGTGCTCTTAGAAGTACTTCCCACAAAGTGCTGGTTTCGTCAAGAGACAACCTCAAGGATGGTATGATTTGGACAGCACTGATTAGCGAGATTATCTGCGACTTCGGGTTTCTTGAGCTCAGAGGGAAGCAGATACCAGTAATTATCAACATTCATCCATAATGATTCCAAGAGCTTGCAGCTACAGCTACGATTCAGTTTGTCTTCTCCAAACTTGCAGAGCTTCATGTTGCTGGTGGACAGGCGTTGCCTAAAGGCTTTTCCCGGGGGGTGACAATTTGCTACAATGTCTAGTGTCCAACCCGACTCCCGTCCAAGACGCAGAAAAATCCATCGTTTGCCACCGACGCAACTCGACGGAACTCGACGGAACTCGATACCAAGATTCATTGAGCCGAGGCCGCCAGATCGACCAGAAAGACCTGATCGCCCGGGTGAAGCACCTCAGTGAGTCAGTGAGGGTTAGTTAACTTTTCCGATGAATTTTTACTCTAAATCCGGTCCATGAACCAATTGGATGGGATTCTTGAATTTCAATCGATTTTTGCATTGTTTTTGCTTTCTTTCAGCAATCCTACCAAACAACAGCATGTTTGGGAGGGATATGGAGGGATTCCTTCCACTGTGATCCATCTGATTCCGGGTGGCAAAGGTTTTGTGCCTCCCTTCAGCGATCCTTTTCGACCAGGCCATTGGCAGGTGATGGTTTGGGTAGAAAGGATTCCCTACATTCTGCGACCAAAATAAGTGTTATTGTGGTGACTTTGGGGCAATGATTGCAATAAACTTTGATAGAGTTTAAGTACTAGCTATGTATGGTGATATGACTGTGAATGCTTTGTAGATACTTTTAATATAAATTTCTTGAAGTTCCAGTTTCTACAACTTCGGGAGCTTCAACGATGGCTTGCAACTGGTAAATGCTAATTGATTTGGTTCGGAGGGGCAGCGACATTGGTTTTAGATTTGAGACACTGTATTTGTTTTTTTGGGTCTTCCCTGTGCATGCCATACCTTGCGGGTTAGCGCGCATGCCAGACTTTGGAGATCATCGGCCATTCTGGCCAGATGGTGGCTTACTTGGTCCTAGACATCCGGCCTGGGGGCAGGCGACGTCCGGGTTGGAGGACGGGGGTTGCCCAAAAGAAATCCGAAATACCGCCCCTGCGGTCTCGTTCCGATGCCTTAGGTGGCCACGGGCTGTTTGGATGTTGAAAATGGACCCCAAAACTGCCTCAAGTAGGTCATGCCTGGCCGTGGAGGTGGCATGATGCCACGGTTTGGAAGCCTGGATGGCCTTGGATTCATTGTGAGTATGCAACGACATCAGGAGAATTTCAATGAATGGGTAGGAGAGGCACGACTTATGTAAATAACCATGAATGTGGAAGAATAGCGATGATCTGGGTGCTAAAGGGCTTTATTTATATTTTTGATTCAAAGTTCAAAGTTCTAAGTGGGAGAAACCAAAAAGCACTCCCAAAATTTCATGAGTTCCTCTGAGGTTTGATCCCATTGGTCCTGGAGAACCTGATCCTGATCACATGCGACTGACGGATGCCAAGTTTCCTCAATGCATGGTTCATACACCATATCTTGAGGGTTTGGCCGGCAGTGGCACATGGAATTGCATCAGGCCCGGGCGTGGAGGATTTGGCGGCCTGGGTGCCCAGAGGTGCTTGGAAAAATCGAGAGGACCTCATATTGCTGGCATTTTTTCTATAAGAAGAGTACCAACAGTATCAACGTTATATCTATTATATGATGTACATATATGTACTTATGCAGACACAGACACACACACACACACATGCCATCCAAATGCTTCCTTTTCAGGTCTTCCAACTTTTCATGATCTACCGCCGGGACGTGGAGGTGGAGTATGGTTTCCGTGGGACATCAGCGATGCTGGACCAATGTCTGTCTCGCGAGGCCTTGGAGGCATTGGCCCAGATTCCATGTTCGGGTGAGGCTTGGGGGGCTGGGGAATCGGTCACTTCACGACTTGTCCATCTCACGGACGTCCGTCCCTCTGGGGGACGGAAGAGAGTTTTCATGTCAGAAGTTGAAAGTTTTCATGTGGAAGCATCACTTAACAAAATCAATCCGCGTAAGAGAAACATATCTGGGCGTTGTTTGTGGATACCAAATGGTGAGATGATGAATGTTCACACCCACAGGTCGATGATTTGAGGGGAGCTTAGTACAGAAGTTTCCGCGTTGCTCACGCCGAACGTGACTTGAATGATGAGAGCTGGCAATGTGTCAAAGTGTCCCAATTCCCGACATGGAGTTTATTAAACCGGGAGCTGAAGCCAAGTTGTCCTGGAAAGTATTGATCTTGACAACAAGACAGATACATACAGACCATTGGCTTAGCAAAGGTATCCACCAAGGCCGTAGAGGTCAACGGTTGTCTTTGGCCTGGAACTTGCAAAGCGTCGGAAGTGATTCGGAAGAAGTCGCGTCAATCAGCGTGCTGCTCCCTGCGTTGGCATCGGAAAAGAGCAAAAGAGCACAGAGTTAGTTATTCGCCATCGCATGGAGAAAAATGGGAAACACTTGAAGCTGGAAAGTGGGAAAGGAGTGGCAAAAACTGGAAAGGTGTTTGATTTTGCTTCATCTCATTTTTCACCTACTGTTGTTCCATTTCAAGGTGGAGCTGCCAAGCCCCAAAAAGACTTCCCGTTTGCTTCATGAACCCTTCCCAATTGGTACCTAGAATCATGAGAAAGGTATCTCATGTATCTCATTTCGTCAAAGTTGTGTCAAAGTGCTAAACATTTGCTGGTTTTTCATGGCATTGAAGGGCTTCTCCGGGCGACTCCCGAATGCTAGGCACTGGAGGTTGCAAGCCTATTCTGTGATTATTCCAATCGGATTCCAAGGATTCCAAGGTGAAATTATGTAGACTTCCATTGTTTCAAATTGGAACATGAATGAGAGGGACTCCCTGAAATTCACCCCAAACGTTTTCAGGACACTTCTATGCATTTCTGGGGATCCAACAAAAAAAGGTTTGCCAACCTGCATCGTGGAGCCAGGGGTAGTGTGCTATTCATGTCAGGTTCCTTCCGGTTGCCAATGCATTCCTCCGCCATTCTCTTGGTGGCTCCCAGCTTTCCGTGCTGCCCTGGTCGTCATGGGCGTCGGGTGTTGGAAGCTGATTTTGAGCTTGAGGGATTCCACAGCGTTGTGTGCCGTGTTGGCACTCACATCTTCAGCCTCCTTTTGAGGCTGAGCCAAATTGAAGAAGACTGCAAAGGTGAGAGCTTGAGGGATTTTGGCGAAATGACTATGAAACACCAGAAGAGTCCATGGAGTGAACATGTAACATAGAACTTCAATGACTACATCAGCAGGAACACAACACAAGATCATCGACAACTCAATGAAAGGTCAACTGATAGCAATGAAGTCATCAATTTCCAGTTGCAGGCAACACTTATGCTTCAGTTTTTCAATAAACCATGCCAGGTGCAAGTCCAGAGATGTCAGGAAGCACCACGTGCCCTCCGGTTGCTGGGCTAGTTTCTCCAGATGGTCATTGCGAGTCTCTCCAGGTACCGGCTGAACTGTGCCAGACAGACAGTGGAAGCATCAAGATTCAGCACTTTATTGAAACAGGACGTGCTTTCAGTTGGGTGGGCTCTTGTTTGGTACTTGAAGGATCATACCACTTAGTAAGCAGTTAGTATATAACCCCCATTCAAAATAAGCCATTTAGGCTGTTTGGAAGGGGTGAAACAACAACCCCAGGGTCTTGGGGATTTACTGCAGTTGCAGGAGTCGTTGACATTCAAAGAAGTCGACTTCTCTGAGTGCAACCTGACCAATGACACCCTGAAAGTGGTGGGGTCCCTGGCGCAATATATTCCACATAGTGACTTATTGGCTACTGAAATAGGAAAAAACACTAGGGGTTCAATCCTCTCAAAGAGCATTTTTATTGAAAAGAGACTGCAAAATATGCTCACAAAATCTTTGTGTATGTTTTTTGGCATTTTGACCTTTAACCTGAACTCCGTTGGTTTGCAAGCGATGTTCGTCTAGGTGCTGGACCTCTGCAAACACTGTCCGAAACTGCGGATTTTGAAGCCATACTGGCCTGATTGTTTTTTCGCGTTTTTCCGACTACATGCCTGTCACAAATTGGTCAAAGAATCACCACTGATGTATGAATATCTATGAATCAGAATGCAAGTGATTTTAAATCAGTTGGCTCAAGAAACTCACTGATTCGGAGGTTATTCAAAAACCAGCTCGATGATAGAGCCACGGAGAGTTTGGCGCCCGAGAACGGTTCAAACCGTTGAGAGTCACAAAGAGTTTGATTCAGCCATTCTTGGTGATGCACGAAAATGATCGAACATGTAAAAGGATGTAAAATGCCTAAATAGCGATATAGCTGTTTATGTGAATCCTCTTGGATCTTATTTCTCCTGCTTGATTCAAAGACATTCTCCCATTCGGAGTCTCAAACTCAGGGCTGGCCGAGATGCTGCGCAAAACTCCAGAACTTGAGGTGAGGTAATCCGTGGTGTGCCAAAACTTGTTGGACTTAACGGAGTTTTTTCTGTGGTGCCAATTCCTATGCTTTCCTTGGTAGCTGTCAAATTGTAGTGATCTCAAATATCCTAAAAAATGATATAATCCCAAAAGGCTTTTTGTTGTTGAATCTACTAGAGATTACTGGGATACGGGATACATTTCGGCAATATTGAGGTTGGTGAAATATTACTATCACTGTATATGCCAGTGGAAGAAATCACATCGAATCAATTAGTGGTTTGAGCTTCAGATCCAACACACCAGGAGACACAGCCGAATTTTTTTCGAAGCTGGGAAGTGGGCGATCCTAGGAATCCATAGGAATCCGGAGCTGGGGATTTCTCTTTGTACGTTCATCATCGTTGAACATGTTGCAACTCTTGATCCTTCGAGAAGCTGACTGGTAGTTGGCAGCTGTCTGCCTGAAAGATGCGGACTTTCGAGTCGAATCGAACGACAGGAGCTGCATCTTTCGCATAACCTCTTCACAGGAGAGGGTGTGAAGTGCCTCGTGGCCGCTGCGGTAGCTGGGCGAAGCCAGTCAGGTTTTGGGAAGGAAATTAGATTCGGCATTGAAGGACTCCCAATGCTTGGATTGCTATTAAGATAACACTAGACATGTGGCAATGGAAGTGAGATTTGTGATCTTCGATCTTGCTTTTGTTTCGTTATTCTCTTGAATTTTTTGTGAAGCATTTTTGCCATTCGGATGTCCAATCATAAGTGGATTCACTGTATGATGCGGCCAAGGAAACCTTCTCCTGGGATGATAAAGCACAACCACTTTGGCTAAGATTAGGCGTGGTTTTGACGCGGCGAGATACGAGGATTTGGTGAATCCTCTTTCTTCCAAACTTTGAGATGGGATTATACTAGTAACAGTCATGTAGTTGCACTGATGCAATTGGATCTTTGGGATAATTACGAGTTCTTTCCTTGGCTGATTGAGTTCTATTCATGACCATCCATACTAGAATGATGGGGTGCATGGACTTGAAAGTGAGAAACAAGGAAGAAGGGGTGGCTTGCTGTGAGCTGCTGTGCGTAATTGTGCGCATGCACAACATGAGGAAACTAATAGAGAAACAAGGCACATCATATCAGATATACCACGACAAAGTGCGTTGGTACGTGTGGGTTAATTGACACGGCCTGGCATGAACAGACACATGACCATAGGACCATATCCAATGACTCGACATCGAAGATGCAGACATGCACAAAGAGACATACTGTACTGTCCATCTGAGCAGCAAAGCATTTCAGACACATCAACATCGCATTTGCACATAGAATACATGTGTCGATACAGATACCAGTGCATGGCACATCATGGCATACACATAGTGAACTTGAATTTTCATCGATCAATGAAACTCTGACCCAACCCCAAGCTGGATTTCTTCACATGTGGAAGCCCGACCGGTATCGCCTGGCCAGAACAAAATAGTGTTGTGGAACCGGAGAAACTTCTTAAAGAGTTGGAGGACGAGTTCAGTGTCGGGGTCTTGCATTTGTGTTCAATTCCAATGATTGAGAGATGAGTGAGGCAGAAATTCATTGTTTCAAGCAGACACTTAGACTGTTTTTCCTGGAATTCAAGACCTGGCACTGAAAAGCGTGGAACCTGGTGCGCCCGAGGTTTGCAAAAGGGAGGATACAGTGAGGTGTACAGTCCGGACGTGTATCCACAAGAAGAAGGCGGGCCGAAAGCAGGGAACTTTTTTTTGAGATTGGCAATGAGATCTTCTGCAGTGAAAGGGAACAAAAGTCACCTGAAACGCTCGGAACAGGTTTGATTTCTGGGATTTCTGAAAAAACACAATTCTGTATTCTGTAAAATGAAAAATCGACGCCTCACATTGCCTGGAATATTACTGTAGAAATTTGTTTGGGCTAGCAGAGTATTGGCAGTCACTGAAATTCTTTGTTGCCCTATTTGTCCTTGGAAAACACCAGGTTCACTTGCCATTCTTCCATTTGCAGCGGCAAATCTTCAAATCCAGAGCTGAATTGGCAGCAGAGGTTCATGGTTTTTTTCCTGCAATCAAAATGAATGGCTGAGCCGAGCCTTTAGATGCTTTTCCTTTTCGTCAGCAGATATGGGACTGATATGGGAGAATCATTCAAAGATTGATTGCCTGTCCTGTCAATCTAGCAGGCAAAGGCCAAACAAGCTCCACCAGTGCTACACCCCAGCCCACAACGATCACAGTCACAGGGGGAAGGAAGATGTCGGAAGCATCCATGAATTTCTAGGTGCAGATGCCATGGAAGCTTTGAGAGACCATGTGTGTTGCCATTCATATGTGTTGGTCAGTGTCCCATTTTCAAGGATAACAGGAGAACCTGTTATCTTGTCATACATGTGGGAGGCTTCTTCTGGCAACAAAGAAGCCATTCCTTCTTCCAAAAAAAAAGATAATACCTGGAATGTTTGGAATGTTTTTGAGAGGTGGCAGCTTTTGGATTTTTGTTGGTGCCAAGATCCACCTTGGAACCACATCTGGAATCCATTTGGGACGATGTGTTGATACATGTCTATCATAATGTGTATTTTCGTATTTTCATGGGTTCTAAATTAAACATATTTTGCAATTGAGCACTAGATGTTGTGTCCCCATAATTAGAAGTATGATGACATTATCTACTGGTAATACAAGTCATTCTCCAGCCACGAGCATGGCGAAACTTCGTTTCGAGGCGCCCACACGTTCCGTGTCGCGACCTGAAGCAGGAGCACCAAAGCCCAAGGTTCGCAATGATGCTTTTGCATTCAGAAAGTATTGGTTCAGTATCAGTATGATATGCTGGTTTTCAGCTGACAAAAAGATGGAGTTGAAAACACGAATTCTTGACAGTTTGGGTGACTATATGGAGTATGACTGTCCCCATTTTGGGTCATCCAAATTTATGGAAACTCCCATCTAGGATTCCAGAATGTGATGGCTTACTGAAGGGCACCAATGATATTGTGGAATGCATGGTACCTGAACATAAAGAGCACAGGCACAGCACTAAAGAAAGACCAAAGGGAACTCAGAATAGAGGCCATCCAGAAGAGTCTAAAGTCATTGTATATAGTTTTATATATGGGTAGTCATTCTTGGGTGGCAAGTCACCTCTAGAGTTCGGGAGAGCGTGTGCCCTAGTGGTCAAGCGATCAGCTGGCAGGCAACAGTGAAGCCTTGCGCCTGGGGACAAGGCTTGGCTGGGGCTCCTGCTATTGAACATGCTAAATAGAGGCTGGGAAAAGATGTATGCACATACTCACACTGAATTTGATATTTACACTTCAGGTTTTCCTAGAACCCTGAACCATGTTCATTGTGGAACAGTCATAATATGGTGAGGAATAGGATTGATGAAAATCGACAAACATAATCCTATCACAATCCATTTTCCAACCTTTCAATCACAAGGCTTGGGCAGGTTTTGTTGGGTAGGTCTCGTGGTGTAGTGGTGGCGTGGTAATGCAGTCAGTGATGTTGTGGGTGTATGTATTGAGAGCTGTGGTGGCAGGTTTGTCTATCCGACACACGGAAATCTCTGAACATCATGTCTTTTTATGAGAATTTTGGCAGCTAGACACTGAGGGCCATTAAAATGATTATAGAAAGGTATGTTTTGGTTCAGGTCATACTCAAACTTCTCCATGCGAGAATTATAGTAGAAATTAGCCCAACATTTTCATTATATTTGAAATAATTCCTCATATTACCCAGATTGTGGTATGCCACAAATTGTTTTGAGAATTTTCTTCGGACTATTTGTTTGTTCTGCCTACCTGGGTTTACAAAATGCAAAGGTCGCCAAAAGCCTCCCTCAACTAGACACTCAATCAATTCCTGAGCTTGCAAGTCGGTGCCAAGCATGTTTCCTTTACAGTACAAACTAGAGAGTACTTCTGGAACACAATGTATTTAGAACTGTTGAACAGCAGGTCACATTTTGGCAAGTTCATTTTCGGATTTCTGCGTGCAACGCTTCCTGATGAGAATGGATTTATCCACAACCTTGCTCTAATGACACTCAAGGACGAAAAATTAGTCCTTGGACAAATGGTGGAGGTGAGGTTGGCGTGGCTGTGGTGAGGTTGATGTATCTCTGGTAAGTAGTGCAGGCATTTCTCACTGGTGAAGTATGGTAGGGCGGTCGTGGTATTGTGCACAGTGAGTAGTCCAGCAGTGGGTGGTATTGTAGTTGATCAGAGGGAAGTGAAGATGAAGCGCGCAGGACTTGAATTTGCATGCTGGCCGGCTTTTTCCTTTTGTTGGCAGTCTCTTCAGGATAATTTGAACATGAGTTGTACGCAAGATTGGGTGCACCAAAATGACGTCCGTAAAAGATACTATTGCTACAATTCACCCCAATTATTGAGGCATAGTGCAAGAATCCACCCTTCGATTTCATTGATTTTTGCAGGAAAAATCCCAGAGGACAGCCCGAAGTCAGGGCCTGGTTATCCGCTGGGTGCGTCCAGAAGCCCTGAGGCGAGGATCATGGATCAAATGGGGCATCATGTTGGGATGAAAAATTGAGAGGATTCTCTGATCTGTATATTTATAGGATTTAATATGTATATAATTATATAATATATTATGATATATATATATATATATTATACATACATATACATATATGTACATATATATGTATATACACATATATTTGTGGAATTGTTTCCCTCTCGAACAGTGAAATAATATGAACTAGCTTAATTTCAGTGATTTGTTAACAGGGATTTTACCCAAATCTGTTTTTTTTATGCCTGGGTCAAAAAGTCGATAGCACAACTCTCACGGGAAAACCAAGGGGCCGGTTCCGGAGTTGGCTGAAAAAGGAGTAATGATTTGTATGACATCTGTCCAGAGCTGCCCAGCATGTTGAAAATCCACCAGAAGTGGCAAAAACCATCTTGAAGTACAAGTGTAAAAAATACCCCCAAGGGCTATGCCTCAACAACATTGAACGTAACTGATGGGTACCAGAGCTTGAGTCAGCCATGTAAACCAGAGAGACTTGGGGACAAAACTGATTCCAAGCCTATGACATTTTTTTTTGCGCCCTATGATTTTAAGTGTTGGATCAGTGCGAAGTGAAAGGGAGTAAAATATGTCCATTTGTACTATTCAAGTTTTTTTCCTCGTAAGCAGCCTCCAGTCGTCGCCAAAACACCGCAGGCAGTGATGCCAGCCGTCGGGACGCCGAGAACAATATAAGTTGGCGATGGGGTGGCTGTGCAGACAAGAAGTCGAAATATGGGTCAAAATTCAGATTGGAACCCGACGATTAATATTTTTCCATATCTACAAGGATTCTTAGGATGTGATGTACCACGACTTCAGCATTGGCCACAAATTGGTTTTTGCAGCTTGTACTTGCAGCCAACCTCCGAAATTCATCCTCATTTCGAGTGGTTCTAAGCGAAGAAACAGTTAAGCAAACTGATTCAGGTGGTACACATTAAGCAAACTGATTCTTCAGGTTGTATACAGTACACCGATGTGCACAGTATACAGCAACTTATGTTTAGAATCAGACTGTGGCCTGGCCAACATGGCCTGGGCACTTGCCCAGCAGTGGTGCATCGTACCGAGATGAAGTCAAAGCCTGAAGACGTGCTGAAACCGCTTTGGAAGGCACGGATCGTTTCTCTCTTTCCCTTCGCGTCGCGTGGTGTGACCATGAAACTTGTTTTGGGGCTTATAAAAGAAGATATTCTTGTTTTATGATGTTCTATGCATAGTATTCTAAGATTCCATCTAGACTTTCAGGGATGTAAGGTAGATCTCTACAATCTCGATCTATATAGATGGGTTGGCATCTTCTTGAGTCCTTGAAGATGTTTGGTGCCCAGTTCACTTTCTAAGTGTGAGAAAAAGTATTATTGCCATGGCAAGACAGTGGAAAAAAGGTCTTTTAAAGTTTCAAGGTAGATATGATTGGATAGTATCAGTATCAACAGCAACTTCAAAGGTCCTTGTTTGGTTCATTGGGAACCCCTGGTACCTGACTGACTAACTAACTAACCAACCAGTTTGGTTTAGGTGGAGAAATCTTCATTGTTTGGAAGGATCCAATTTTGCCCTTGGTTTTAGCAAGGCTGGAAGCCGACCATCGGTGGTGTTGGACAGCTTTGGGTCAGGAACCAAGAAATCTTCGGGTTGGTAGGCCATGGTAAGGCCATGGGAGCCATGGGAGCCATGGGAGCCATGGGAGCCATGGTTCGGTGGAGCCGACGCACCTGATGCTCAGGCAGCGTCGCACCATGCCAGAGCAGCTGGATGGGGTGCCGGGCTGAGGGGGCCCGATGGGGGCTTGGTAGGTCACGGAGGACCGAAGCGGTACCTACAAGCCTTCAGAAATGAGTTGAATCCGGCTTAAGTCTTCAAAAGTTGAATCAGTTTTTTTTGGGTAACAGGTAGCAGATCATCTTTTTGTGACCCTGGCTTGGTGAGTTGGTCCCTGACATGACTTGTCAAAACTTTCAGCTACAGTTTTGACAAGGTGGATCCATCTCCTTTCGTGTGCTCCTTATGCCATTTCGTGATGATCAAGCGCCTCGACTTCAAAGATCTTTGGGGATGAAGCTGATTTTTGGCCACACTTCGACAACTTTGCTTAGATTGGAAGGATTGAATGCAGGCATCTTGTGAGTTTGGTTGGTGATGTTGAGGAAAATTTCTGAGTCTTCATTCTGAACATAGCCCGTTCGCATCAATTGTCCTTAAACAATTCAGCACTTTCAAAAGATGACGTTCCACCACCAGCTTCCACAACTATCAAATGTCTATATTAACCTCCCCATGATTCATACGACTCTCCTTGACGTTCCATGGCAATGCCGATGCTCAAGGCCATTGATCACCAGGTGTTCGCACATTTTTTGCTCCTGCTGCTTTAGGCAGTGGGTGCAAAAGGAGGCGACTCACTGAGAGACCGAAGAAGGGCTGGAAGAATAGGTTTCATTGGTTTTCTGTGGTTGTAATGGCCATGTATGATCCTTATGATTCTGATATCATATTCCGATATTAGTTGTGATGAATCAAGATCCATAAATTGTGGTTACATCACAATCACCAGCATGGACGTGCATTGGATCGTTTCTGGTTGTGATCTCTGTTTGCACTTGAGGTGGATATACAGAAGAGTCAAAACAAGTCCAATGGCCCTGCCGTCGGGGTGCAAACCTCAATGATTTTGTGGAAATTGGTTGGGTGGTGGTGGTGGTTGGGTCCCTCCCCAAGTGACACCTTGGGTTTTTGGGGGGTCACGGTTGTGTGGGGCAAAAATATGGGGTTCCTACATACCCAAACTGACCAAGTTTTGATTGAAGATGAAACGCCTTTTTCTTGGATGAGGGCAAACAAATCAAATCGGTGATAAGGAACATAGAAAGATCATAATACATATTATGTAAATTATGTATATGATTATATATAGCATATGTACATATATATATATATATTTACATATACATACACTATACTATACTATACTTCATTCCGGCGGGATGTGCGGTAGGTTTTTGAGACTTGATCTCAGCACATGTCCTCCGCTCCTGCTGGCAATCCCTGTTGAGGTGCCGCAAATCAGATGTCCTCAACCTGGTTGTGATCAATTCCTCAAAAAGACGGATGTGTGCCTGGCAAAATTCCGAAAGGACTCTGGTGCTTCAGTTGTAAAAGCCAGGAGGAATTTTCTTTCATATTCACACCATTGTCAATAAAGGGTCACATTCTTGAAGAAAAATCATCTTCATTTCTAATAAGACATTCCATCCTTCCCATCCTTACAGACTCCAATCAACTCCACGGCAGGTGGAACCCGCGGAGGGGGCCTTAGAACAAAACAACTTTTGTCATCGAAGGATGATAGGTTATAGGGTTATTTGACAAACAAGTGTGTATAGCAGCTTATACATACACTATGGTGTATATGATATGTATATCAAGCATATATTATATATACATTTATATCATGTATATACTATATACGTATATGTATTTACGCGTAGATGCACACACACACACACTATACATATGTATTATAATACATGTAACATATGTATATATATATATATGTGTATATGTATTCGTAATATACTTACTGTATGTACGTATACACATAGGAACATGCCAGCATGCTGGGTTATGAATTGGCCCAAGACTCTTTATTGTTGCCTCGTCAAAAATCGACCGTTCTTACGACAAGAATTGTCAGAGCCAAGGATGATGGAAAGACCAGCGGTGTTCAGCTGTTTCAGCGGCTTCGAAATAATCTGATTATTCGCTGTGTGCATCACCCGGATCATTACAAGCCCATGCCTCAGTACCGGATGTTGTTGGAAATCCACAACCCGTTTCGGGGTTTCAGATCCAACCAACGGGACCCGAGGTTCGAATTTGGCCAAGATGCCTATCAACTCCAGGAGAAAGGTGGGAAAAAACACCTGAGTTTTTTTGTTGGAATGGGCTTGTAACAAGCACATATGTCACATATGTGATAGGCTGGCAGTTGATGTACATATCTCCAGCTGGAACAGGGATGCAGAAACAGAGATGCCTCGCATTGTGTGTATAATGTCATATGATTGATTTACAATGATATAAATTTGTCATTCATAACATATCCGCATTTGATATAAATGCCATATCTATCATACCCTTGTTGGCATTATTTTTATGACCCGCATGTGTGCGCTTACGTGGATTCATATCTCTGCAACCTTCTCCTGCTTTCGGACATCAGATTTTTGATAGAATCAAGGCTCAAGTACTGTACAGTTTTCACAGCAAACTAGCCATATAGAGTTTAGCAACTGTTTAGTGACGGCGCTGGGAGCGCTGCTTAAAGTGCAGCTTCCAGCTTCGCTCACGTTTGCTCCCGGGTTTCCGTGGATTTCGAGAGGGTTCCGTAGTAGTTTTTGGGAGACGTTCGCCGCCGCCGGAAAGGTTGGTGCTTTAAACAAATCGTCCATTGATTGGTGGTCATGTGGCCGTTTGGACTGCACGTCCTTCTTCTGGTGATCCCCAGTGAAGGGGTTGTAAATCTCCTCGTGGACTTAAAGATGCCACGAGGGATTGCGCTAGATCTCAAAGGAGGTCGAATGTATTGGGCTGAAGATGGTACCCAACGGATTCGTAGTGCTACCTTGGAAGGAGAGCACCTTAAAGATGTCATTGTTAAAACTGCAGTTCCTTGGATTTGAGGATTTGAGGATTTGGGTCCCAGATTTTAAGAACATCCGGATTTGGGTCCCAGATGTTCATCCTGGAGTTTGTTTCCTTTGTTTCGATGAAGTTTTTGATGAGCAACCATTTTATGCAAAGTGATATACTAAAAAACACCTGGTGGAACATGGTATTCTTCAATCTCCACGACTCTTGCATTTTCTTCAAGATGATGCCACCGCATGTTGAGGTTCAGGAAGCACCAAGAGATGTGGCCATTGATTCCAAACATCAAAAGATCTATTGGACGGCCCTATGCTGCGGTCTTCGTAGAGCTGACTTGGATGGCAAGAATGAAGAGGTGGCGACGACTTGGAGTCGACGAAAAAAACGACTAAAGTCTAAGTAGAGTTGGACTTAAGCAAAGATGGTTGACTTGGTCTTTTGTTGAAAAGCTTGAATTTTCTTGATAACTGATATGGGCATCAACTAGTGGCATTCATTTGTGATGATGAACACGTTTTTTTCCTTGTAAAATCATATACCCTCCTGGGAATTAGTATATCCATATCACCAGGCGGCACCTTTGTGTCGATGAAGATTTTCCCTTTCCCATCCTTTTCCCGTGGGAAGTTTCTCAGTTCAGTGGATCTGGTGAGATCCAAGGATTTCTCTTTGAGTCGACTTGAAGACTTGGGATCTGAATCAGACTAATTTCTGGGTGGTGGCAACTCAAAGATTTTTTTAAAAATTTCACCCCGAAAATTCAGGAAGATTCCCATTTTGACGATCATATTTTTCAAAGGGGTTGAAACCACCAACTAGATTTGTAGTTATCCAATGATTCAATCACTGCTGATATGTATTACTTGATCGCAACTAGTTGGAATAGCTGGGGTTAAGAAAGTTACTGATTCACTGAGAATTGATGGCCAACATGAGGGGGTGAAAAGTAATACAACATGACCAATAACATGATGTTTCTCATGGACCCTGTTTTTCGCTGCAGGTGGTTGCAAGTGCGGAGTTCGCAAGTGGTGTGGCAGTTCTGGATGACTATGTCTATTGGGCAGATTGGATGCATGGACACATTTGGCGTAGTCATGTGGAGTCCGGCACTGAGAAAGCCATCGTAACAGGTTTAGCATCGCCCGTGGACGTGGCTTTAGATAAGAAAAGCCAACAGATCTACTGGTCAGATGTTGGTGTGGGACGAACGCAACGGGCTTTTCTGGAAGGTGGCGAAGTTCAGTACCTTGCGCCAAAAACTCAGAGTCACAGAATTCAGGTTTGAGGTTCAATGTTTACATCGAGATTAGCTGGAGATGTATTTTTCTTGTAGGCTTTGTGGAATGTTTATTTTTCCGTAATTGATAACGCAACAGATGCCGATTCCGTGTCCATCCCAACAGTTTCATTCATATTCAGGCATCATTACGAAATTTGGGTAGATATATTTGATTCATGCATCGTTCAATTTTTATCATCATTCATACCGTTCATTTTTCACGCATATGCAGTGTCATTCATGCATCATTCATGGATCGTTCATGCACGATTCATATTTTTTCATATCATGTTCGCTTACACTGAGACTTCCACTTAGATACCATTCGTACCACGCATTGCGCTATTTCCTGCAGCGTTCCGTTTTTTTTACCCTTCAGCCCTTGGGTGTTTATGCTCGTTAGGACCTTGAACATGAGCTGGGCGATCATGAATACTTTTGGCATGGCAGTCGACTCGGACCTTGGAAAGTTGTACATGGCCGATTTCGAGAAGACGGGCCAATTCACGGGCAGAAGTACAGATTATTCGGGTCGCATCATCCGAACCAACTTGGATGGAAGTGAAGCCGAGGCGCCGATGGAAGAAATCACTGGTGATTGTGTTTGGGTGTTGAGGATCTGAAAAAATCGATTGATTTCCTCTCGGAGCCTGGGTAGTTTCTTGGATATTGTGATCTTACGTAAATTATGCTCGATTTTCAACAGATGTCGAAAGTCTTCTCTGCATACTTTACTATGCAGCATTGCTGCCTTGGCAACGGCCTCCCCCCATTAAAGGTTGACCTTGCCCTTTGAAGGTCTTGGTGAGTGAGCCTGGTATGAGCATGCCTTACGGAGTAGCCGTAGATGGGGAGGCAAACCAGGTCTACTGGACGGATCGCAAAGCTGGGCGGATTCAACGCCTCACCTTGGTGTGCCACAGCGGTGTAAAGGACGGGCCCACAACAGTGGCAGGTGTCTTCCTAGTCGTTGAAAAACTCGTGGCATTTTGTATGACTCCTGTCCTGTAAGAAAAATGACTTGATGCAGCAATTCTTATGAACAATTGTGATCACACCACCTCTGGCCGAGGCTTGTCCAAGGATAAAGCTTTTGTAGTTTTGTTTGCAGAATCCACGCATCCAGGAGGTTGAAAGTCCAACAAACAGCACAGTGGTCACTTGACATAGATAGTGACGGAGTCGTAGCTGCCGCTTAGACCCTCAACAAGCGGAGTCATCACATGCCTGTCATCATGCCTCTAATCATGTTGAGTCGACGCCACACAGCATCTATACACAACACATCGAGAGGCTGCAATCCCGCCCCGCCCAGGTGAAAGTGCCCCATGGAGAAGTCCTGCACGGCAGTTCAACGACAGTGTCACTGGGAGTTGTTTTTGACGGTGAATCGCCTGGGAGGTTGCGGATGATTTTAGTTGCAGAAAATGTATGAAGCACTACGTATACCCGCTAGGCAACGAGTCCATATTTGACCTATGGAAGAGGAACATCGTCTTCGAAAATGCATTGATAGGGGTGATATGTTAGTTCGCAGGAAGATAAGCTTATATATACTCGTATGATTTCAGACAATTTATTTCACAGAATGTGTTTAACAATGCCACGGCAGCCTCAAATGAACACCAATCCTACTCCTGGACTGTGTTTGCCGTTTTGTTGGAGGTTCAGATAAGATCAGAATATACCTTTGCAAGATATTTTCGGGCAGAAGTACGGGATAGTCCATCGTTTTTCATGGGATTTCATGGGATCCTCATTTGCCTGGGTCACTTCCCTCCATTGTTGCTAAGTGGCCGTGCTAAGGTCGTGTCCAAGTGGCTACAACGGGACTGTCACTTTTGCCTGCAATGACAACATCCTGACACTAAATAGTGGAAAATGTGGAGAGCGGTGTAGTGCAGGCACCTACCTGTTGGATCAATCGGCACTGGACTATCCGGAAGCTCGGCGGTACCCCCTAAGCCACCCACATGGGCGGCTAGAAAGATCGATTAAAGGACTTCTAGACCAGCATCCGGCGGGATTGTTTTTTTTTAGATATTCTGTTTGATTGCGCTTTTCAATTCAATTTGAAGTCTCAGTGCTTGTTTGCTGCTTAATTTAAATCACGTGGACTTGATGATTTCTAAGACTGGTGACTGGTGGATGATTTTCAAAGGGATGCATGCTCAACTACACTTGCTCTACCCCTTCCTGGGAAGGTCTTTTTGATCCTTTCACATTTCACTCAGGATATGGATGATCGAGAAGAATTGACCTTGGAATGTCCTACACCCTTGGCCGGTGCAGTGAAACTCAGGTTCACCGGATCCGAGTAGCAGCCAGGGATGTGGAGAGGGCATGGGGATAGGATAGAGGAGCCAACCGCAGCATGCAAGCATAGGACATGGTTGAAGAGATAAGTATAGCAGTGACATCTTGAATGGGACCACAATCTGGGTTGAATAATGGAAAATGACAGAGTCTTTGGTGACGAAAATGTCCTGCAACCTTGCAAGTGGAACACAAACCAAATCCGACCGTCCCATCCACATTGTTCACATAGGATCTAGTCAACTGTATAACTGATGCCGCTGTGCCATTGGCATTGACACAAAAGATGGGACTTTCCTCCGTGTGATGTGATTTTCTTTCATCTCGCCATTGGGTGACGTGACTTTCCTCATGACGAACCCCAAATCTGAATATTCCCAAAGATTGTTGTTTTTTCGGATCTATCTCACCCATGAATCAGTTCAGTCAGACGACTTTTGAGGTGTCAGGATGGTGCCATCTTACTACACGACAATCAATGCCGTACAGCGCGCAAGTGCCCTGCGGGGCAATTCTTGTTGGGTCATGCCTTGGTGGACCATCCTGCCATGGACCATGGTGATGAGAACCAAAGTGCTTGTCCAGCTGGATTTGAAGGTGGGATCAGCAACAAATGAGACATGATTTATACATGATTCGAAGACTCCACTAGGACCTAGGAGTGCGAAGTGAAGACTCTGGCAATTTTATGCAATTTTTTGTTGGGGAAATTGATTTCCATTGACTGGCTGAATCGCTTGGCTGTGAAGACCAGACCGCAGGGTTTTGGTAGCTCTGGGACCTACCTGTTGTGTTGGTAGGTCGCTACTCCTTGCGCTGTGACGATGGCTTCCTTGTTGCAGGGTCTGATGAGTCCTGCCAAGCCATGTGTGACGCTGCAGGAAGTCTTTGGGTGGATGGTGGTCAAGTCAAGGCTGCTCGGACTAAAACCAACTTCCTCGTTTAGTTGTGGAGCGTTGGAGCTTTGGAAGTCTCTGAAAAATCTTTTTGAGGTTTTCGGATGGATTTTTTTCACGTTTTTTTTTCTGGTTCCGGATGGATCCTTTTTTGAATATTGGTTCCGGATGTTTTTTTTTCAGAACATTTTGTGTCCGATGTGGTCAGGTGTCCCATGGCAAGATCATTGAGGGTGGCAAAGTGAAGGTTGTTTGTCCTACTGGCTCTGCAGGACAAGGTGTCTACTTATCCTGCGAAGGTGCCGATTGGGAGAGGAACTCCATGGAGGGGATGGGGATTGAAAGGTTGAATTTTTAGCAACACCAAGACTTTTGGGAATATTTTGGACGTGAATCATCTACATGCAGAAGATGTTCATATGATGATTGTTGACACTTCAAAAAATTGATTTTCAATTGAAACTCCATATACCTTGACATTCTGAAGAGAAGCTGAAAAGCCTCATGTTGTCTTTTTCCTTGACACAGGCGGATATATCAATGTCACAGAGAGTACCTGTAAACGTTCCTCCTTCTGCGAAGCTGGCTTCATCACTTCTGGTGGTGCGAATGTGTACCACGACAAGCTGGATGATCTCGAACAGATAGTTCCTATCCATTTGAAAGTTTTTCATAGTTTTTCTATGATCTCAGCTTTTGTTTCCCTTCATTTATCTCCGAGCATTGGTGGCTGTCTCTCTGGGTGCTCTCTTCCTTTCGTGTCCGCTTGGTCTCGCAGGGATTGGTGCCTTTTGTGTGCTTTGTTTCCCTGCATTGGTCGCTGCTTTGTCTTGTAAGTTTGGTGGTTGTTTTGGCCTCCTTGGGCTTTGTCTTCCTTCTGTTTCCTTTTGCCTCCAGTGGGCTTTTTGGATCTGGGTGTCGGTGTCCATCCTCCCTTGTCACTTTGTCTTTCATTTGTCCAGTTCCGCTTTCTTTTGCTTGCCTTTGTTGGTGGGTCAGAGGAGTTTGGTTTCTCATCCATGTATCTTCTGCTTGTTTTTTCCATTGTTGCTTGGCTCTGAGCAGGGATGGGGGATTTTGGCATAATTTTGGCTCCTGCATTGCCTTACTCACCTGTCTATACTGTGATTTCAATGTGATTTCTTTACTTCTTGATATCTTGCCTCTTGGTGTCTCAGGTCTTAAAGTGTCCGGAAGGTTTCTCAGGTGCTTTAGACCTGAGTTGCCACCGGGGCGAGGTGACTGTGTTAAAGGCTTCGCAAGGAACGTCCCAGTGCCACCAAAGTTGCGCCAAAGGCGTAACGATGCTGGGCAGCTTGGAGATTCCTCATCCGGCTTTGCAGCATGGCGAAGTTGTTGAACTTACGTGTCCTGATGGCTACACAGGCAAGTTGCTGTTGTGTTTCGGGGGATTCGAATCAAAGTTATATATATATATAAATGGATGTATGTGTGTATATATATACACACATATATATTTATATTTGCACACACATATACATGGATATACACATACGTAGATATATATATATATATGTATAGTCATTACATTGCATATATACTGTAGATCCCATTTTGTGACAGGGATCTTTGAATTCACCTTCTTGTCAAGTCTGTCTGTGTTTTCTGCACAGGTCACTTGCCCTTTGTTTGCGTGGAAGGAAATATGACCTGTGCTCAGTGTACTTGCACGCCATCTGATCAATTGGCGGCAGGCCACCAGAACCATGATTCGCCGTATTTTTTTTTGGAGAATATCAACAATCAATCAACAATCAATCAACAATCAATCAACTTGAATCTTGATTCGCCTTTTTTCGGGCCGTTCAGGTGACTCGGATGGAACAGCGCTTTCACCATCAAACCTTCCAATTGCAGCCTTTGCTGCGGGTGTTACTGTGGCTTGCCATGTATGGTTGAAAGTTCGGGCTGGCAGCTTTGTTGTGATACTGATATCGAGTGGAGTTGTTAGTGGTATTCTCCACCAGATGTAGATGGACCTCAACACAACAGAATAGCCATACGAGATGAGGTTTAGTCATCCTTTTGACCACACATGAAACTGTGGTGTGAGAAGCTGTGGCGATTAATTAGTGTATGTGCAGGAATGATAGGATTTTTGTCTGATCTTAGCAGGCCTTTTGACATACTAAGGGAGGATCAAGTGAAATTCTACGAATCTTACTGTATGGTCCCGTTGGTCCTCCAAACAGTGCAGAGAGATGTGCGCCTGGCCCTTACCCCTTACGCACCCCTAGTGCTACTTCTTTTGTTAGCTTCCTTCCATCTTCCTGACGAACAAACATTTAATTGAAAATGGTGCAATATTGTCGCCCCAATTATATAAATAGACTGCAGATCATGTAGTTGTCTTATGTATGAAGCAAATACAAAAGGTAATTTTTGCATGTTTTTGCAACATTGCTAAAGGACAGAATGTCAGCACTCCTAGGTATGGAACAATATCATAAATCATAAATGATTCATTGATATGTGTCATCTCATGACTCTGAACCAATCAACAAAGAAAAAAAACATATTTCAACACCAATGGATTCCGTCCGACCTCGCTGAAAGCAGGCAGCGGTTCTTTTGCTCCTCTTTACCTTTGGTCTCTTGAGACATCGTTTCTGGGTCAACAAAAAGTGCAGATGTTTTTTTTTAATGAGAACGGGTTTTTTTACTCCCGGATATCTTTGGGGTTTCGATTTTTTTTCCGGCAGCTTTTGGAAGTCAGGTATGTTGAAACGGAGAGCTATGGCGGCTGCTGTCGCTGCAGCCGTTGGTGACCACATCCCAGCTCCTGTGTCCTCATCGTGCTTAGACATCCTGCCAAAGACAGGACAGCTAGGGAGTCAAACGAGTCCGTTTGCAGTCAAGTGATCAGTGCAAAACAACTGGGGCATTTTAGTAGTCTGGGTTGGTATGGTGCTGGTGACGGATAAAATCCTGCAGGAAACGGTGCAGGGAAACAGTACTAATAGAGACCCGACATCTCAATGTTGCCTGTTCTTTGTTGTGGCATGCTTGTTCCATGATACTGTTGATGGAAGAACTCCTGCACCACCTCAAATCTATAAGATATTGTAAATAATGGGATAAATTACATATCCACTAGTGCAGGATTTCTTCCATCAACCGTATCATTTGTGTAAAAATTTGTGGGATCACCAGTTTTTACACCAGGCTCTCGCTCTGGACATAGCTCTACCTCGGTACCCAGTCGTGGGGAGACCGACCTATTAGAATTGGTGATTGATGCCATGGTGGAAGTACCACTGTACTGGGCCACCAAAGATACTTCTCTTTTCTCAATTCAACAAAAAATGAAAATTTAACAAAACATTTTTTTGTGTTGCTGGTTGGCAGCTTTTTTTGTTTTGTTTTGGGAGACACAACAAGAGATGTGGATCAGTGTTGTGACAAGATTGAGAATCAGAAAGAAGATTGGAATAAGTACATCATAAGACATCTTGGCCTTTTTTTGTTTTTGTTTTTTGAACGAAAAGAGCTTGACACCCTTCCATTTTTTTCGAGTTTGACACCCAGGATGGGGTCCAGATTTTTCCAGATCCCAATCGAATCGCCGAAGTTCAGCAACTCATGACGGATACCTGGCTTCCGCACTTCAGCCGAGATCGGCGTTTGATCCATGGTTCCGCGGCAGTGCCTGTTGGCTGTCGTGTGGCCAATGTACTGCGGGTGGAGAATCATCGGGCATACGCACGGTATTCAAGCTATAAGGACGGCTTGAAGATGAAACGACCTGGACCTTGCACTCCTTTCCCTGTGAGGACCAGTAATCGAATTAATCTCCTTGAGGATGATGCTTGCTCAAAAATTTCCCAGATCACTCCTTGTCCCCAAAGATTCAGGAATTTTCCGGATGTGGAGGGGTGCAATGGTATGGAAAGAGAATAGTTCTGATGCAATTTCTAGGGGAATTCAGTATTTGGAATGGCATTCAAAACGTGTCCTGAATCTGTGCCTATCATTTTCTTGGAGTCTCAGATTTCTTTTTTTTGTTTTCACCTTCAACCTCCTAGCATCAGGTCAACTTGAAGCTGTGTTGGTGCAAGTTGTGGCTGAGCTAAGGAGATCAATGAGAACTATTTGTTTCACGGCACAAATCCAGAATCTGCTCAGTGCATAGCCAGAGACTTCTTTCGCATGGAAAGGGCAGGCAGCTCTGCGGGAAGTATGTTTGGACCTGGCATTTATTTGGCAGAGAATGCCAGCAAGAGTGACGAGTGCTTTGGCAAATTTGCTTGGTAAAGTGGTACCAGTTACTTCCACCTACACATGTATGATATTGCCCATTGTAACATTGTAGTATAAGAAATAAAACGAACACCAGGCTGAAATTTTGACCATCCAAACTTGACTTTGGGTCGCATTTGAGTTACATCTCCACCAGCCATCTTTGTTTAGACTCAGTTCCTCTTCCATGGTTTCCGTAGCCTTTCCCCGAGGTATGCGAAGGAAGGCTCCGGTGTCTACTTGGGCCTCTGTGCCATGCTGCTTTGTCGATGTGCTCAAGGGGAGGTCTTGACCGTCTCTGAAGCGCGAGATACACGAGAGGCGATTCACTTGGGGAACCGGAGTAGGGTGGGATTTTTTTTTTGGGGGGGCATGGACAGTAATGAGTATATAATTTGCCGTTGAAGTTGATGAAAGCTGATGAATTTGATAGGCTTTGTTCCATGGGCTCTAAGGGAAAGGCATGCAGCACCCCGTGTCTTTCGAGAAAACTGAGGCAGTTCGCGCTGGCTACGATTCTGTGTGTGGTGACCGCTTAAAAGCAGTAGGAACATTCCGAGAGATGGTGTTTTTCAATGAGGAGGCCGTCTATCCGGAGTTTATTGTGATCTACACCCGGGTTTTCGAGTGAGACCTGCAGATGTTTCACAAAGGCGTCTGCATCTAAAGGCAGATGTCGCCCAAGATCTATCCGCAGTCTCTCCTCGTACTTGGGTAGAATCCCAAGAGGTTAGACTCTCCATTCTCCTGAAGGGAAACCCAATTCGATTGCACGCACTGAAAAGTTTATATACCGATACCGAAAATTACGCGCACAAGGCGCGATAGAGATACAGACCTGGTACAGTATCAGTCTGACGCTTTGGGTGGGGAAATCGCATGGAGAAGAATGAATCGAAAAAAAAAAATAGCGACTCAACAGCTGCGCAGGGTCGGCTTCTCTTAAGAGGTTAAGGTGCTTGACAAGTGTCTTAGGTTGAGCCAGTACATGGGTGAAATTAGGCAAATTTATCAAAAACAGTTGGCAACTAATTCACTTGCAAGTTGGCAATTCTATTCAGATTTGTTTGCTGAAGGTATTACTTGCTCGTGGAGTGGCGCACCAACTGCGTATGAGGACAGCTCCAAGAGTCTGACAATGGCATTTCTGGAGAATGGACATTTTCGGTTTGCTATACAGTAATAACTATAGTAACAGTCTTTTGAATATTCACATTTCCATCACCAACCAGTCCAAAAGCTTTCAAAATGTGCTTGGGTTTGCAATGGGGTGGGTTTGCCCGGGCTGCTACAAGCTGAAGTCCTCAGGAGCACATGTCTCATCATTGCCCAGTTGAGAACTACTTGATGAAGACACCTGGCCAGATTTGATTCGGCGGACAGGGTTTCAGCTTAGGTTAGCCGGTTAGCCCATTCATGTGCTATGAGATTTTGGGTTGGTTCCTGGAGACTTTCCTCATATTCTCGGGATGTCATGATGCAGCTTTGGCCTTGAACGCGTTTTTTTTTCGTGCTGTTGGAAGAGTTGGAAAGGTTATTGGTCCAACAGAGATGTTCGTTAATTTTTTTAGGTCGGTCTCTTCAGCACTAATCCCAAACATACGCCCAGGCCAGAGCAAAGCGCAGCCCTTAGCACCATTACCGAAGAGTGTGAGCAAGGGAAGTCTGTAGATCTGGTTTTGTTGAATTAAATCCATGGAATCTCTCTCAAAGATTGTGGTTCCACATCATGCTACCATGGTGGGATGATAGAAAGATCAAAAAAACAACTTATGGTGGGATGAACATTTTTTTTTGGAGACCAGGCTTTTAGTGGCCCTTTTGTCCACCTCCGTAATTGTATCGAGCGCAGTGTCCCAAGTGTCCCAAATGGTTCAAGGGCGATGCACCACAAACATCAAAGAACCAGTGAAATCGATCATCTATGCTTTCCCACGTATTTTGAGTAGATGTTTTGCCAAAGTCTATGCAAATAACGTGTTTTTTTGTTAAACATGAAACATTGGAGTGACTTGTTGAATAGGCCAGGATCATCACTTGTTCCCGTATCAAAGGTGTGGATACCATGAACTCAGAGGGTACCAGGTCTCCATATGAGTCGAAGCCTAAGTGTTGAGCTGCCGGTGACCTACAACTGCTTAGTTGTGTGAGGTTGTCTCATCAGTTGTGTGACTTCGGATGAATTAGGCCTCACATTCAAGGACTCCCTTGAATATTCCCTTGGTCTTTTTTGGATCATGTGATTTATTTGTAACATACTACAAGTATAATCGATAACATATATATATATATATAGTATACACAAATATCATATATAATATGATATATGAACATATGACATATTGATCTATAACAACCAAAACACATCTTCAAACCCTCGGAGCCTAAGCTAGCCGGACCGGGGTTTACCATCGAAAGCGCCCTTTCCGCAGGGCTGAACCTGAACCAGAGGACTCTGTACCAGCAGAGCCAAAGGCGTGTGGCCAATGGTTGGAATCAACATGAATCAACCAGTGAGTGTTAAGACATGAAATGAAGTGAGAAGTGAAAATTCGAAGTGGAATGAAAGGAAGTGACATGAAACAAATGGTTGGAATAAATGATACACGTGCTATAGTATTGTGACCAAAGACTTGCAGAGACTTGTGGGATTCAAGTAAGATTAACATGGTGTTGGAAAAGTGATCTGAGAGCAAGCGCCAAGGCTTTGAAGGCTAGCCTGGCTGATTTCAGGCCTCCTTTCAGTAAGCCATTTTGTTGACCTGCAGGCGGATTGCACTGTCACTGTCAATCCCAGTGATGGCGAGGTGCAACTGGAGCTGGGAAGGTTATGGAAAATGCAAGTTGTGTGTTGGATTGCGAAAAGAAACCTGCCACATGTTACTGTTAACAACTGGGAGATCACACTCTTCCTCCCAAAATCATGGAAGTGGAAAATGGCTAGATTTGAAAGGAAACTATGATTGGAGGGACCAATTTTTGACTTCCATGATTATGGGAGGAAGGGGACGTGTTTCTACTTATCAACCATTTTCGTTGATCAATCTCCAGGTCAGGATTGCCATGTACGACTACAGTCCTGCTGAAGGGGAGGAGGCTGTGGCAATGGGTGCCAGTGCAGCGAAGCTGCTTTCCGAGTTTATGAAGCATGGTCGTTTTTGATGCTTCTTGTTTGGGGAGGTAAGAAACACTTCCTGACCTTCCCAAATCATTATGAACTCATCTGCCATCATCTGCCACTTTTTGGTCCAAAATAGGTTTCAATAAAGAGACTGGACATCAGTCCTTGTCAACTCTTCCCATTCTCATCCTGAAAGCTTCAAAATCGTGGAGTCCTTTTCACAGGATTCCTCGGACCAAACCCGTTTTGCGAAAGGCCCAAATTCAGATCAAAAAGGACGATCACATCAAGGTTTTTCAGGCTGGGCCCAAGGGAGTCGGCCAGCTCAAGATGGGTTGAATGAAGAGATATATGTTCCAGTCATCGGTACAAAAAGAATCGAAAGGAAATGATCTCAAATCTCAGAAACAAGAGATTGCCTTTGCAGATGGTTTTTTCCCAACTTTTCAAATCTTTGGAAGGTATTTTATGTACGAGGTGAGGTTTTTCGTGTTGAGAACCACCTGGTGGGATTCTGTGGGATCCCGTGTCAGGTCACTGAGACTGGTTGGGCTGCAGGTGTTCGGGTATGTTTGGAGCACTCGGTCGGCTCGCTCCACTGAATCTCATTGGAAAGTCTGCTTCCACGCTTTTCTGCTTCCATAGACTACATACTCCCATGCACACAACTCAAACACAGATGACTGAAAGGGGTGAAATGTGGAGTTCGGGGCGGCACTCCCAGTCAATAAGGAAGTCCACATTCCCAGCAGATTACCATCATATATCATATTGTAATATCCCTGGGATGATCGATGATATCCGTGCTTTTCTGAGTTTGATTGGAATTCCCCTGATGGACTGTGGTGAATCATGACCTTCTTGCTGGCAGTATGACCTTGGGTATTCCCATAATGGATTTAATGGAGTATTCCAATGATATGGTCATCTTCCCATGGAGGATTGGAACAAATCCTAACAAAACGGGACTAGACTATGATTACTGCACCTTTCAAAATGCAGACTCCTTGGGTAAAGTGGTAAGACTATAGTTGCAAGCAAGTAATCTCCATTGCTAAGGCCGAAAGACAGGGCAAGAGCAAGGGGATGCCGGATGGTTTCCCGCGGGCTATTTGCATCCCCAGGGCGTTTACCTGGCATGTGGTTTGCAGACTTGCAGAGAAGCGGCATCACTAACAAGTGAGTGAAGCTAAAGTTCCCTGGATGTTTGATTTCCGCGCTGGCTAGTGCCCTCTCTGAATTGAGAAGTTTCAGAAACTTGGCACATCAGAATGGAGTTTCAGGCCTAGAAACAGATCCTAGATACATGCATTCATACTATTTCATACTTCCAGGAAGCTCATGTCAATGCAGTTGTTTTTTTTTCTTGGATGCCAGGTAGAGTAAGACCCTGGCAATGTTCTGGAGGAATCTGAAGGCCATTTCAAAGGGCTGGTCGGTTTATGGAGAAACCTGGGCGGTTTCGGCGGCTGCACTTGGCACTCTCAAGATCTCCTGCCTTCCCATGTATGCAAATAGAAGGGCTA